>CM046455.1:62364773-62604773 GCA_025506515.1 Flaveria trinervia
AATTTCGAAATCACTATGAAATAATATTATTATTAATGGAGTAGCTATCTGTTACAATGCGCTACTTGTATATCTCTGTTACTAAATTGTTTATGTTGATTATCTCGTGACTCACAACCATGTGTTGACATTTTAGTATGCTATTCTCAGGTCATAGCTTGCTTGCCATAGGAGCACTGCATGGTTCAATGCATTCTAAGACGGTCTCAAGACAATTTTAGCATTTTAATGATTATTATTTACACTTTTTGGGTTGGCACATGTTTTGCCATGTTATACTTTGATTCTTTGACTTGTTTTCAAAAACGCTTCGCAGTTTAAAGTTTGTACCTTGGTTGATTTATTTAAATTATGGCATATAGAGTCGTTCTGGAGTAACTATTGACTGTGATCCTGGTTTGTTACACGCCTCGCGGTAAAACTCCGCAAGTGGATTTTGAAGGGGTGACAGATTGGTATCAGAGCCATGGTATAGGGAACTAGGTTGCATACACACTAGACTATACCGCACACAGTTAATTAGTTAAGTGCCTTATTCTAATCTACAGTATATCATTGGCATACACGTCACACTCTCTGCAGCATGGCATCGTCTTCGAGAGCTCGGGTTACACGTGAATCACCTACACGATCTGAATCCCCACCTCCTGCACCTGTACCTAATGATGGGATTCGATTGGCCCCGACTGGCTTATCCTCGAGAGGAGTTGGACTGGGATCAACCATTTGCATTGATGAAGCGTGACCCTCCGCGAGACTGGCGTTTCTATCCAGATTTGTTGACCATATCATGTTTAGGGAGCGCGTACCTGTCCCAAAGCCCAGACTAGGAACAATGCCGACCAACCATCCCTTCACTCCCACGGCGGTGCAGTCCAAACGAGCAACTGATTGCTGCACTAATGGCTGCACTGGATACTGAATAGCATCGGGTAAGGGCCTCACGGTGATGTCTGTACACTACAGCAAGAGGTGTACAACCTGAGACACCAATTGGATGAACTCGAGAAAAACACGGGAAGACCCTGAACGGGTGTCACCATATGCAAGATGGTCTTATTGGCACTCAAGGGCGCGTGACTGCGCGTGTGAACAGCGGGACGCCGTAGAGATAATAGGATTGCCATTTTAGAAGCTCAACTAGCGGCACTTCAGATAGCTATAGCTCCGCTCCTGCAGCAGACCCTGAGGATGAGGAGGATCCCGAGAGGGACCCAGGAGGAGGAACCGGAGGAGATGGAGATGATAGTGATGGGTCAGATGTTGTCGATTGACTTCTTATATGACTTAGACTACGTAGTGTTTTCTTTTTGAAAACTATGTGGGAAGGGTTGTTCCACACGAACGACAAACTCAATTTGACATTGATAAATACAATGTGACTCATTACATTATATACTTTGGTATTATTTTGTTATGAATGTTGTGGTGTGATGATTCGTATTTCTTTTATTTACTGTTACTATGCTTCAATGAGTTAAATATGTTTGATATTATCATTATTGTATTTGTGAATGTAAAGTGAAAGAATGGACGCCGGGACGTGGACGTGGATGGTCGTGGACGCGGACGTGGACGTGGCACCGGAGAAAAGGGTGGTGGTGCTATTAACATGACCCCGCAGAATTGGCTGCTCTAATTAATGAGCATGTTCAGGCGGCAGTGGCTGCTGCCCACGCGGTCAGCCAGCAGGTAAACATATAGAAAGATAAATCTGATATCCTCATAACTGTAGGGGATGTCTGATTAATGTGTGTGGTTAAAACAGGGACCAAGTGTGTACCTACAGTCCTTCATGGACTGTAAAACACACACCTACACGGTACAAGGGTTGTGTAGGGCTTGTACGCTGGTTCGAGACGACTGAGTCTGTCTCCAAATGTAACTGTCCACCAGCGGATCAAGTAAAGTTATGCCACGGGACTTTAGAGGGGTGTTTCTGTCTTGGTGGGAACGCCAGTCGAGATGCTTGGACAAGCGATGGCGAATGGACTTCCATTAGATGAGTTCAAAGCAATGATGACCGAGGAGACTGTCCTCAGCAGCGAAGTGCAGAAGTTAGAGATGGAGTTCTGTATGGCCATTTAAAATGCAGGGCTCGGAAATTGAGGCTTACACCACCAGAACCATGATTAGCAACTTTGTGCCCTGGAATGGTGAATGAGGTGCATAAAAGGACAGAGCATTACATTACGGGATTGGTACCTGAAATCCAAAGTATGGTAATGTTTCCAATCCAGCCACAATTCAGCAAGCCATCCAGCTAGCTCACAGGCTAACTGACCAAGTCGTGGAGCAAGGACGTCTACCCAAACGGGCGTTGTGGCAAGCGTGCCCGACCAACAAAAGGAAATTGGGATAATGCCAACAACACCAAAGCATCATCTTCTAGTGGTCAACCTCAACCCCAACCCAACAACAGCCAGTCAGCAGCAACGGAGGTTCGACACAACCGTAAATTCAACTAGACGCCTGCAAATAATCAAGGACCCAGTGGTTATGGTGGGAGACATCCGAAGTGTATTGGTGTATTACCATCATGTGGGAAGTGTGTGATAGCTTCAAGTGTCAACGTTGTGGAAAAATTGGACAACGCTGCTAGGATTGTCGTGGTGGTGAACTGGTAGGAGGCCACCAACAACCTCAAGAAACTCCCAAGGGTTGTTTTGAATGTGGGAAAGAAGGGCATTACAGCGAAACTGCCCACAACTAAGAGGAACGGTAATGGCAACAACAACAACAACAACAATACCAACAACCACGGTAACAACAACAACAATGGTAAAATAAAAACAACGGTGGAAATGGTACTGGTAATGGCGGCAATAAAGATGGAGCCAAGGGGAGAGCCTTCGTCATGGTTCAGGTGAGGCTCTAAATGATCCCATAATTTTACTGGTAGATTCCTGTTAATGGTTGTTTTGCTACGGTACTATTGATACTGGAGCCGATAGGAGTTTGTGGTCCTTAAAGTTCTGTAGTCTTTTAAGGGATATACCCTCTGCTTTAGAATCTAAATACACTGTGGAATTAGCCGACGGTTAAACAAATCCATGTAAGCATATCCTTAAAGACTGTAAGATAGAACTTGCTAGTCATACTTTTGCTATAGATCTCATGCGGTTACGTTTGGGAGTTTTGATGTTGTGATAGGCATGGATTGGCTCTCTAGCAAACAAGCGAAAGTCAATGTCATGAGAAGATCATACGAATCCCGGTTGGTGATCAAATCCTTACCGTCAGGGGTGATAGGAGTGGTGTTGTAATAGGCATCATCTCATTCATGAAAGCTCAAACAATTTTTTACGAAAGGGTCGTGTGGGCTATTCTAGCACTTGTAACCGATAAGCAGGCAGAGAAAGAAAATGGAGGATTCCCATAGTACGCGATTTTCCAGAGGGGTTCCAGAGGATCTTCCTAGTTACCACCTCACCGCCAAGTGGAATTCCAGATTGAGTTGACTCCCGGCGCAGCTCCGATTGCTAGGGCACCTTATCGATTAGCACCGAACGAAATACAGGAGCTTTTGGATAAGGGTTTTATTCGACCTAGTACATCACCTGGGGAGCTCCTGTTCTTTTGTTAAGAAGAAGGATGGCACATTTCGGATGTGCATCGATTATAGAGAGTTAAACAAAGTAACAGTCAAGAACCGATACCCTTACCTCGTATTGATGATTTGTTCATCAGCTTCAAGGATCAAAGCTATTATTCGAAGATTGACTTGAGATCTGGTTATTCAACTTAGAGTTCGAGAAGAAGACATTCCCAAGACTGCGTTTCGTACTCGTTATGGTCATAGGAGTTCTTGGTCCATGCCTTTTGGGTTGACTAATGCACCTGTTGTGTTCATGGACCTCATGAAACGCGTGGGCAAACCCTATCTTGATCAGTTCGTCATTGGTTCATCGATGAATATATGATAATTCTAGGCCCGGAGGAGCATGAAGAGCACTTACGAATGATCTTGGAACTGTTGAAAAATGAGCAGCTATGTGCAAATTCTCAAAGTGTGACTTCTGGATAAGAGAAGTGCATTCCTAGGTCATATTGTTAATGTGAGGGGATACATGTCGATCCTGCCAAAATTGAGGCGTTAAAGAATTGGACTACACCCAAAATGCCGAGCGAGATAAGACAATTTCTGGGATTAGCAGGATATTACCGACGATTCATAGAAAGGATTTTCTAAGATCGCACAACCTCTCACAGCCTTGACTCACAAAGGAACGATATACAAATGGAGTGAGAGTCAAGAAATAGCTTTTCAATTATAAAACAAAAGTCTGTACTGCCCCGATATTAGCATTACCAGAGGGAACGGATGACTTTGTGGTGTATTGCGATGCATCCATTCAAGGATTGGGTTGTGTCTTGATGCAATGAGTAAGGTGATAGCCTACGCCTCGAGACAACTAAAGGTTCATGAGAAGAACTATACCACCCATGACTTAGAATTGGGTGCAGTGGTTTTTGCCTACAGATCTGGAGACATTACTTGTACGGTACCAAGTGCACTATCTACACCGATCACAAGAGTCTTCAACATATCTTCGAGCAAAAAGAGTGAATATGAGGCAGCGACGTTGGGTGGAACTACTAAATGACTATGATTGCGCAATTAGTACCATCTGGGAAAGGCGAACGTAGTTGCCGATGCCCTAAGCAGGAAGGAAACACTAAAACCCGACGGGGTCGAGCTTTACAACTATCAGTACCCAACTACCCAAACAAGTGAAGAGGTGAGATAGAAGCTTTAAAAGCAGAAAATGTTGATTCTGAGTCATTCAGGGGAATGGATAAACAGCTAGTGGTGAAAGAGGATGGAATTCGTATTCATGGATAGACTTTGGGTGCGTTTATGGAAATTTGAGAGTGTAGTTATGAGCGAGGGCACAAATCTAAGTATTCTATACATCCTGGATCCGACAAGATGTATCATGACCTAAAGGCGCACTATTGGTGGCCTAACATGAAAGCGGATTAGCTACGTATATGAGCAAGTGTTTGACCGGCTCGAAAGTAAAAGTGGAATATCAAAAACCATCCGGATGTTACAAACAACCTCAGATTCAATGTGGAAATGGGAACAGATCTCCATGGATTTTATTACTAAGCTACCCTAGACTAGTACTGGTTGTGACACGATATGGGTTATTAAGGATCGATTGACAAAGTCTTTCACTTCCTTGCAATTAAGGAAACTGATAAGATGGAGAAATTAACTCGACTGTACCTAAAGAGATCGTTTCGAGACATGGTTGTACCGATCTCAATTATTCCGATCGTGACGCTCGTTTCACGTCACATTTCTGGCAATCATTGCAGAAATCTTTGGGTACCACGGTGGATATGAGTATGCATATCATCCACAGACGGATGGCCAGAGTGAGCGTACCATACAGACGTTGGAAGATATGCTACGTGCTTGTGTGATCGACTTCGGGAGTAACTGGGAAATTCACCTACCATGGTGGAGTTTTCTTATAACAACAGTTATCATACTAGTATACAGGCAGCACCTTTCGAGGCGCTGTATAGGAGAAAATGTCAATCACCAGCGCTGGCAGAAATTGGTGATAGTCAGCTAACAGGTCCCGAGTTAATTCATGAGACAACTGAGAAGATTGTATAGATATGGAACCGTATGCTGCAACGCGAGATAGACAAAGAGTTATGCTGACAAGAGACGGAAACCTTTAGAGTTTCAGGTTGGTGACAAGGTTTTGTTGAATGTCTCACCATGGAAAGGCGTAGTTCGATTTGGTAAACGAGGGAAACTAAATCCGAGGTATGTTGGACCATTTGAAATAGTGGAAAGAATAGGTCCAGTAGCCTATTGACTAGCCCTACCTGATTCGCTAAGTGGGATCCATGATGTATTTCATGTGTCAAACCTGAAGAAGTGCATAACTGATGAAACAATGATCGTACCACTAGAAGAAATTCAAGTGGATGAACAGTTGCATTTTATTGAAGAATCAGTTCAGGTGATGGACCGTGAGGTGAAAACACTTAAGCAAAGCAAGAGACCTATTGTCAAAATCTGTTGGAATTCGCGAATTGGACCAGAATTCACATGGGAACGGGAAGATCAAATGAAGCTTAAGTACCCTCAACTATTCGAAGGGACGATGCCAGCAGACAAAGGTATTGATTTAAATTTCGGGACGAAATTTCTTTCAACATGGGGATGATGTGACAACTCATCCAAAACTCACTCGATTTCAATTTCTGTGTGCCAATGCAGTAGACCAGTGATGGAACACTCTCACCATGTAATGCAATTTTCGGGACGAAAATTCTTTCAACATGGGGATAATGTGACATCCGTTAAATTTCCGTTACCAAACTCCGTTAGTCCCGTTAAGTCTTGCATACACGTGTCGTAAACACACACTAGTTGTCGTTTAATGTCGGTGACCTAATAATAATGGACAATGTTAAATTAATGAGAATCTAATTGATTATGTGATTATTGTGTTATGTTTATGTGTTTACATGTTTTTAAAATGTTAATTAGAAAATTAATCGCGTAACGCGGAAACGTGCTTATTTATTCGTATGTCTTGTGTTTTTATAAAGATAAGATATATAATGATTTTCATTAGTTTATATCTTTATATTATTAAGTTAAAAACACTTTACAAAGATTTTAAAGCTTAGTTTTTATAAAATACAAATTACAAGGGTTAAAAGGGTAAATATGTAAATTAAATTAAACAAAACAAATCCCAAACCCTAATCCCCACCCTTCGGCCGTGATCCAACCCCTCTTCCCCTCTCCCTTGTGATTTCAACTTGGAACAAGCATCAAAGCATCAATTTGGTTCGATTACAAGGCATACAACACGTAGGAATCATCAATTGCAAGCTATAGCACGTTCAAAGGTTAGATTTTTTGTGTTTTTGTGGATTCTTGTTGAGGGCCGAACCTAAATGCGTGAATGGCGCTTCATGGGGTTGAATTTGATGTTGTTTGATGATGTTAGTATGTTAGTTGGATTGATTACATGTTGTTTAACGTTGATTATGCATGAATTCTATGTTTTTAGTGGATTGATCATGAACTTTGATTATGAAGCAAACCCTAGTTCGAAAATGGCATGATTATGTGAATTGATGATTGTTTGATGAATGTATATGATTACTAGGTTGTATGAATGCTAGGTTACATTGATTTTGCAAGAATTGGTGAATTGAAGTTGGTGTTCATAGGTTACTAATAATAGTAACTTTATTTTGCATGTAATGATGATCTAGTGATGGATTGATGTTATGGATGTGTTCATGATGATGATTAGATGCTAGATTGTTGTTATGAATGCTAGAAATCTTTGAATGGATGTTGTTGTTCATAGCTTGCCAAAAGTAGAAACTTTTGTTCATGAAGATTGTTAGATTATGGTGATTTGGTAAATGTTGATCATGTCTAGGTATTGTTATGAGCTTGAGATGGTATAATTATGATGAATTCATGAATACATTGGATGGTTGATAGATGTTGGGATGTACCTTCCCAAAAGGGAAACTTTATTTGTATTAAGTATGAAAAATGGTAGTTTGAACATGTTTGGGATATTAGGAGCATGTTAGTATGATCATGGATAAATACTAATGTGGTAGAACATGGTAATTTGGTTGTATGTGATGCCAGGTTAATCATGAATGATATTTGGACATTTATGATCGTGTAGGATGTTGATGTTGATTAGTAGCTAGGACATCATGTTTGGGACTGGAAATTGATTGTTGTGTGGTTGTTGAATGCAATGTACATGGCTAATGAATGTAATTATGATCATCATACACGCGTGCGAATCTGAGGCCCCTACTTAGTAGGATTGGCAGGGTTTAGGATGTGAAGTCGTGAGTGGCTTCACATGGCATGTGGTGAGTGGTTTGATCTTTGTGTGTCATGTTAGTTGTGTCATAACTAGTGGTTATGTTAATGTCCTAGATTCACATGACTTGTATGATACCTGGATGTATGATGATCTAAGTGTTACACCTGGATGATATAGCATACATATGATATGTTTGAATGTTAACTATGTATGATATATGTGTATGATTACTTGAATGGTTTTAACACATAAAGTCACCAACGGGTCAAATGGGTCAACTAGGTCAACATGTCTGTTTTGTTTGAAATCTTGAGTCCTTGGTTGTAGTGTACTTAGGGTTTCACATGTTCTTTGATTTCATGTACTCATCTACTTATATGATCTAGGTAACCTCTGAAGGTTGTCTGTCTATTCTGTTTGACAAGTCAAACTCTAAGTATCTATACGTATATCAGGTGAGTTCATGCCCCACTTTTTATTTAATCTCTTTTGGGGGAGATAGCATACTAGTAAATCAGGAACGCTTTATATATTCAAGTTGTGTACAATATTATATAGTGTTGATATCATGGAAAAGTCCTCACACTTTCGAATTTTTAATATTGAATAGCTGGGAAATTTGGGTAGTACTACTGGGTCTGACGAGCCCCACCTGTGTGGCTCGAGGTCAACCGGGTGCAATTTGTCCTAATGAACATTGCCACGACCTGTTTAGTCGTGGCAGGAGGCAACAACGTAACACAGTGAGCTTCAATTTCGAAATCACTATAAAATAATATTTATTGTTAATGGACTAGCTATCTGTTACAATGCGCTACTTGTATATCTTTGTTACTAAACTGTTTATGTTTGATTATCTCGTGAACTCACCAACCATTGTGTTGATATTTTAGTATGCTATTCTCAGGTCATTAGCTTGCTTGCCATAGGAGCACTGCATGGTTCACTACATTCTAAGTCTCGGTCTTCAATTTTTGCATTTTAATGATTATTTGTTTACTCTTTTGGATTGGCACATGTTTTGCCATGGTTATACTTTTATTTCTTTGACTTGTTTTCAAAAACGCTTCCGCACTGTTTAAAGTTTGTACCTTGGTTGATTTTATTTAAATTATGGCATATAGAGTCGTTCTGAGTAACTATTGACTGTGATCCTGGTTTGTTCACACGCCTCGCGGTAAAACTCCGCAAGTGGATTTTGAGGGTGTGACAGTATGCATGTCTTCATTAAAGTTGTAGCTGACTTAATACTTTGATAAGTCAAAGTAATGTTTTGGTTGTAAACCGAACGTTACACTCGAAACATCTTATTATTTTGAATCGTTTCTTCATTGATTTTGTCCCCTTGAATCTTAAACTCTTTATCTCATTTCTCTTAATGACCCTCAAAATCTTTCTGAACGCCTTCCCCTCAAAACCGAACTTATCCTGAAAATATATTAGAATTATGCACTCATTTTAAATTGAATTTTTAATCTTAATAAAAACGATTCTTGTATCAATCTTAAACTAATTAAACTTTGAAAACCTCAACGAAATAGTAAACAAGAATTGATCATCTAAGAACCTTATTAACGTTAGAAAGCTCTTATGAATTTCATATTCTATCCAAAAGCTGAACTTATCTCCGAGTTTCGTGTCACACTTATTGTTGATACATGTATGTCCCTAGATCATGATATGTGATGTAATAGATCTTGTTTGGTATGATTAAGAAATGATATTGATAGTCTGTTAGTTATAATGTTTAATAGTTCATTAATGAGTCGTGACTGAATTGATTGGGTTTATGATTATTTGAATGGTTGCACATTATGTTATATTAATTAAAACATTCAAACTTAACTTAATGAAGTTCTCATGCGAAGGGCTCATGCGAATGAATCATACGCATGAATAACTTCACACGATTGACTCAATCGCACGACTGAACCAGGAGACTGGATCAGTCGCACGATTGTAACATAAGATTGGCTCGGTCGCATGACTGAACACTCAGTCGTACGAATGAATCAACCGCATGGTTCAATCGCACGACTGAACCAAACTAATGGTTCAGTCGCACGATTGGATAGTGCCAACCTATAAATACAACTCAATTCGTGAAAACAATATAACTCGATCAATTACGATTCCAGACGTACCCTAGCCGTCCAGAAACCTTCCAACTCATTCTCCAAGTTCATAGAACACATTAGATCGATTTCCAATCGATTTCTAACGTTAGTTTCAATCCTTGATTGATTCTTCGTGTGTTCTCACTGATTGGATCGCCAATCAAATAGGATTCCGCACTATTTGATCTGGTTTACACGTTAATCTCCAGGTATTTCGGTCAAATACCAGGTCCAAACAAGTGTATCAGAGCTTTTGGCTCTTGATTACGTGTTGATTCAATCAAGATTGCATAAAAGTTTGTGTTTTTGCACTAAAAACGCAATCTTTGGCATCAAAAGTGATCTTGGAAGTTCCCTGCTCATCGAAGTTTGGTTTCTACGGACTTAGGCGATTAGAACTTGTGAAATTTTGAATCTTTACGGCTGAAACCCGTCAAACCTAGAAATTTTCGCAAAACAGCAGCTTCAGTCGCATGAGTGACTCATTCGCACGACTGGACTCCATTCGCAGTGCTCATACGCACGATTGGACATAGTCGTACCCTTATTCGGCCGACTGAACTGTTCGTTCGCATAGCTCATACGCACCAGATTCATTCGCACGACTGAACCAATCGCCCAGTTCAGCCGCACGATTGAAACAATCGCAGAGTTTATACGCACGATTAGCTCATTCACATCCTTCAGTCGCATCAGTGAAAGTTTGTTTGATTAGATTATAAGTTTATTAGTCATGGAAGATCAGATGTCAGCCTTTACTGCTGGGAAGGACTCAAGGATACAGAACCTGCTGTTGCTTGAAAGTGAGGTGGGGAATCACAATAAACCACCAAAGCTTTTGACTTTAGATGAGTTTCCCCACTGGAAACAACGTTTTGAGATCTACCTTAATGGAGTAGATCCTAATCTGTGGGAAGCCATTGAGATGGTTATAGTACACCAGTGGGAGCTGATGGAGTTAAGCTAACATTAAGCGGGATGACAGACGCACAGAAAGTTAAGTACAATGCAGAGAAAATAGTTTATGCATTGATCACTCAGTCTATCCCCAAAGACATATTCCACCAGTATTCAGAGAACAAGCAGTCCAAGAAACTGTGGGATGAGCTAGAGAAGAGATATGATGGGAATGCATCATTGAAGGCAATCAAGGCAAAGGAGTTAAAGAAGGAATTTGATAACTTCTCATCAATTGGTAATGAAAGTTTGGACGAAGTCATAGACAGATTCTACCACTTGATGAGCGAATTGCATACACATGGAGTGGCTACTACCATGGAAGAGAAAGTAAGCAACTTCGCAGACGGATTGCCTGATAAGTGGGCTACATTCGTGTCTAACCTAAGACAGAATGGAATACTTGTAAAGCTGGATATAAATGACTTCATTCTTAAGTTGCGAGAAGAAGCACTAAGGATGAAGTATAGAGCTCAGAAGTCTTCGTACACACAAAATCCAGCTTTATACAACGCCACGCCTCAAGCTAAGACATCTGGAGCACCACTCCAGACTGCTTTTGTGTCTAGCTCGTCAGGTCCTTCACATGCTTCTCCTTCTGGATCAGACACGTCTGGGTCATCATGTACCCATTATATTGGATCAGAAGCAAACGCTACCAAACTGAAGATCGAGAACCTCGGTAATGTGACCGTGGAAGTAGCTCGAGAGCATATGGATCTTTTAGCAGCAGTGGTTCATTCATATGATGGACTTGTTGCCGGGAAGATTGGAAATTGCCATCTGGCAGATGAGGACTACGAGCAGGTGGATGAGATGGAGCTTGAGAGAATGGATATAATGTGGGCCTTAGCAAGTGCTATCCGGAGGGCGAAGAAGTTTGTGAAAAAGACTGGACAGAACTTGGTTGCTACTAAGGATACCACCTTGGCTTCGACAAGAGTAAAGTGACCTGCTTTAACTGTGGTGAGAAGGGGCACTTTAAAAGACAATGTGTCAAGCCAAAGAAGACGGGGAATGGGAACCCGTTCTCATCCTTTACTCGCCAAGACAAGCAAGCCTCTAGTTCTACTTCATCAAACAAAGATCCAAAAGCCTTAACTGCTCATGATGATGAAGGACAGGATTGGAGTTTTAGGTTTGTCTCACCAGGAGAATCTAACATTGCCAGTGTTGAGGATATTGATGATGATTCTGCAAGTGAAGGTGATATAGCAGTTGAGATAGCAATGTCACATAATGAAGAAACAACTGCAGCCGAGGCCAGTTACAAGCCAAAAGAGGAAGTTTCCACGTCAGAGACAGAAAAGTCAGAATCACCAGAACCAGAAACATCTGATGCTGCACTGATGGCTAATTCTTCTGAACCAACTCAGGTAAGTACCACTGACCAATTTTTAATAATCATGCTTGTTCTGATTGTGATACTTTTAGGAATAGCATAGATGAAAATTTTGCTAGGTTATTAGATCATAATGATAACTTAGTAAAAGATTTACGTCTGTGCACTGAGGCTAATAGAGTACTAAAACAAAATGAGCATAGTTATAAAGAAAAAATAGACTATTGACTAAACAACTTAGGGAAACCGAAGTAGTGGCTTTTAACCAAGCAAATGACATTAGGTACTATCTAAACTCCCTAGAAGGCACTAAGAAACAAAAGAAGTTCTAGAAGTAGAAGTCAATTCACTAAAACAGAAACTGCATAGTTGGACTAGTCGTCGCATATAGTCCAACACTTAGTAAAAGAAAGGAACAACGGGAGGGACTAGGCTACAAAGTGGTTCCACCACCACTTGAGACCTTGATGAACACTAAGTCTAGACCTTAAGTAGTAATCCCATCAAGGATCATGTAGTGACTACTCCTCTTGTAAGTGATCCAGATTCCCTATGTTCATCTATGACACAGGAAACAAACAAAAGGACCACTTCAAAGACAAAGGGAAAATTGCCTTGTGTTAATCTGGAAAAGAAGTTGAAAAGTTAACTTAAAGTCAAGTTCTAAAAAAGTCAAATCAGAACCTAAAAGGACTTCAAATGTTACTTTCTCACATGCTTCAAGTCAAAAACCAGTTAACCAAAAAGTGGAACATTAAACAGACTAAATGTAAATTTTGTTAACCAGAGAAACATCAAACATACAAGAGTCAAAACCTAAAGTGATTGATGTTACTAGAGTGTCACGTACCTCTCCACAAAGAAAGTTTAATCATAAAGTTGATAGCAGAGCGTGCTACAACTGTGGAGAATATGGACACATTGCTTCCTACTGTAATTTTTATCAGACACCTAGGAAGAAGATTGAACTTCAGGACTCAAAACCTAAGTCTTCTAAGAGGAGCTCTTTAACTCCACCTAGAAGAGCTAGTGAACCTAAAGTCCAACTTTCAAGCCAGACGACTGTTTATCATAAACAGGCATTGCACAAATCTGGCTTATGGAAAGAAAAGTCAACCTTTGTGTCTGATACTGATAACAAGAAGGAACCTGAGCTACCCTCACCCTCTAAGGGTCAATGGGTGGAGTTTATGATGTGTGATGCCTCTGGGAAACCAAGACAGTCAAAGCTTGGGTTCCTAACCTAAACTAATTCATTTACTTTGTATGTGCAGGGTGTTCGATACAGTGCTGAGACTAACACGTGGATTATAGACAGCGAAGCATCTAGGCACATGACAGGAAATAGAGACCTTTTATCTAACGTCAAACAAATAAAAGGAGGGCATGTTTCCTTTGCAGGAAACAAAGGAGGCTATATCACAGCTCAGGGAGAAGTCGGAAATCAGAAAGTTAAGTTTGATAAGGTGAACTACGTTCAACAACTTCAGAACAACTTACTTTCTGTTCCCAAATCTGTGATAAAGGATTTAAAGTCATCTTCGATAACCAGAAGTGTTACGTGCTGAAGAAAGAATATATGATCCCAGAGGACCAAGTTCTGATGACTGCTTCAAGATATAAAGACCTTATGTCTTGGATCTGTCATAGCTGCTACAACGGATCATGAGGTTCAGTGTTTTTTATCTAAAGCTACTGAGAAGGATTCAATCTCTTGGCATCGGAGAATGGGACACATTAGTCAAAGGAAGATGAATCATTTGATTCAGAAGGATTTAGTGAGAGGAGTGAATGTCAAGAACTTCCAACTTCCTGATTTTTGTGTAGCATGCAAGAAAGGCAAACAGATAAAGAAGTCTCATAAGGAAAAGAAAGTTCATTCAATAGAACTTCCTCTTGAGCTTCTTCACATGGATCAGTTTGGTCCAGTTAGTACAAGGAGCATTGCAGGCGACGTGTACTGCTTTGTGGTCACTGATGACTACTCAAGGTTCACTTGGGTAATGTTTCTGAAATCCAAATCAGAAACTTTGGAGACATTCAAGGAATTAGTAACCACACTGGAATCCTCTACAAGCTAAAAGTTAGACAAATACGCTCAGACAACGGGACAGAATTCAAGAATCAAGGGATGGAGGCATACTGCAAGGAAAAGGGAATTGTGCATCAATTCACTTCTACTTACACACCTCAGATGAATGGCGTTGCTGAAAGAAAGAACAGGAGTTTGATAGAGACAGCACGGACTATGCTGGTAGACTCGAAACTACCTATCCAATTCTGGAATGAGGCAGTGGCAAATGCGTGTTATACACTGAATCGAGTCCTAATAGTCAAGCGCCACGGAAAGATATGTTATGAGCTACTACAAAGACGCAAACTGAATTTGGAGTATCTTGAACCTTTTGGCGCACCGTGTACACTTCTGAAGAAGACACAAGAAGGAAAATTCAGCGAGAAGACAGTTGAAGGAATTTTTCTAGGATACAACATACCGAACAAGCGAGTTTACAATAACTCAACGGGTCTTGTAGAAGTGTGGTGTAATGTCGACGTTCAGAGATATACCACACCACCTACAGGCAAAGGACCTGCATACTTCTTCGATTATGATGGATTCTTCAAATCCTTCAACATCCCTCTCTCTCCCTCGGATGATGAGTTAACTACTAGGATGATGTATGTTATTCTAAATACACCATCTAGCACACAGGGAGAATCATCTACTCAGTCAGAAGGGGTAGTCGATGACAGTGACTCCTCCTCTGAAGATGAAACTGAAGCAGATGACCAGAACAGTCAGGAGGAACAGGTTCCAGTTCCTGAAAGTCCACAAGCATCCATAAGTGATGCACCCTCAACTTCGGAACCTCAAACTCCACCTTCCTCAGATGCAGAACAAAATGTTCACAATCTTGGTTCGGAGGTGACTGTGCCGACTACTCCAGGATCACGACTAAACGTCTATCATCCCCTTGAAAATGTTATTGGAGATGTCCGATCAGGAGTACAAACCCGAAATCAGCTATACTCAGCTGATTACGCCTTAGTTATGGAGAAAGGTTACATTCATGATGGTGCTTATCGATGTTTTGTTTTGCAGGTTGAGCCAAAATATGTCAGTGAAGCACTAAATGATGAGGCGTGGGTGACTGCCATGCAAGAAGAACTTCTGCAGTTTAAGAAGTTAGGTGTATGGACTCTGGTTGATAACCTAAAGGTGCTAAAGTCATTGGCACCAAATGGGTATTAAAATGCAAGAAGGATGACCAGGAGTCATTATCAGGAACAAAGCTCGACTGGTGGTTCAAGGTTTTCGCCAAGTCGAGGGGATTGACTATAATGAGGTGTTTGCACCCGTGGCAAGGATGGAAGCTATTCGTATCTTCCTTGCCTATGCATCGTACATGAAGATTAAAGTCTACCAATTAGATGTGAAGAGTGCATTCCTTCATGGGGAAATCAGGGAAACAGTCTATGTAAGTCAACCCGAGGGATTTGAAGACCCGTATCATCGTGATAGAGTTTACAAGCTCGACAAAGCTTTATATGGGCTTCATCAAGCTCCTCGAGCTTGGTATGAGAAACTCTCGACTCATCTTGTGAAACACGGCTTTCGCAGGGGAGTCATTGACTGTACACTGTTTATTAAAGAAAAGGATGGCGACCTACTGCTTGTACAGATATATGTTGATGACATAATCTTCGGGTCAAAGAACGAAGAGTTATGCAAAGAGTTTGAAGCAGTGATGAGAAAAGAGTTTGAGATGAGTGCTATGGGGGAGATGAATTTCTTTCTCAGGTTACAGGTAGATCAAACACCTAATGGGATCTTTCTACATCAGACCAAGTATGTAGGAGACATTCTCAGTCGCTTTGACATGGAGAATGCTTCTGCTGCTGGGACTCCACTTGCTACGAATCATGATATATCACCTGATGAGAATGGAGATCTTGTAGATCCCACTATGTACCAAGGAATGATTGGATCCTCTCATGTATCTCACTACCTCAAGACCTGATATCATGTATGCTACATGTTTATGTTCCAGTTATCAGGCTAAACCTAAGGTCAATCATCTGATCGGGGTCAAAAGGATTTTTCTCTATCTAAAGGGTACACCCACACTGGGGTTGTGGTATCCTCATGATGATTTTTGCTCACGGCGTATAGTGACTCGGACTATAGAAGCTGCAAAATGAACTACAAGTCTACATCAGCGGGGTGTCAATTCTTTGGGAGAAGATTAGTTACATGGCAGTGTAAGAAGCAGACGTTGGTTGCATTGTCAACCTGTGAAGCCGAATATGTTGCTGCTGCAAGTTGCTGTTCACAAATCATTTGGATTCAATAGCAAATGCGGGATCGGTTTAAATTCTCATCTACTCCTATTTTTGTTGATAACTCTGCTGCAATCGCAGTAACTAAAAATCCGGTTCAACATCCTAAGACCAAACACATCGGTATTAAATACCACTTCATCAAGACTGTTTTGAAAAGAACTTAATTGATGTGGTTAAATTAATACTGACTTTCAACGTGCTGACCTCTATACTAAAGCCTTTGATAAACCACGTTTTCAATATTTGCTAGAGGTCAACGGCGTTAAAAGAAAAGTGAGGTAATTCCTGATGAGAATATTGTGTAGTCCGATGTAGTTTCGTTAAAGTTTATTTTATTTTATATTATCTGTTTTTTCTTTTTGTCTGTTATATTTAAACTCATGTTATTTTGCTGTTTATTAAAATCCAAAAATAATTAAATCCAAATGATTTTAGTATTTTAGGGGGAGATATGTCAGCAAGTTAACATTAATTTAAAAAAATGAGGGAGAAGGGGTAACTAGAAATAAGGTAGATTGTGTCTGTGATACCGATTCAATACCTTTGGAACATGATAGTACACAAGAACAAATCAAGAGGGATTTTAAAAAATCTAAGTTTTGAAAAGATGCAAAAGTTCAAAGTATAAGTCTGTGTAGTCTAAGCAATATAAAAAGGGAAGATGATAGAAAACTGGCAACTCCTAAGGTGACACAAAGAAAGTAGACTTAGAGGCTGCTAGACCACAAATGATACGTTGGTAGATTCAACACAATAGACAATTAGACCTGATTGGTGATCTCAAGATCAAACTATGTTGTTCAACTGACTGTGGGCTTCCATCTTATCACTGGTTAACACAATCAAATATATTCCAATAAGGGTAATGAGCATTTAAATGCCACAAACATGTGCGGATGACCATAATTAGAGCAAAGCAAGAAAAAAATGAAAGACAAATGCAATAAAGCTAATGACTTATGTTGTTGATGCATATTGTGTAAAATAAAATAAGCTGCTCTAACAAGGACATAGGTTGTTGCCTTTCTGCTGTGCGATGGCACTGACCTGAGGATAAGCATAACCTAGATATTCTAGAATTCATTGTTGCTTGCCGCCTCTCTCTGTGCGATGGCACTGACCTGAGGACAGGCTTCTTTGAAAACTCTAAGAATAGTCTCTTCTTGTAATAATACCCGTAGACCGCTCAAAAACTCTGAGGAATATTGATTACCATATAAGTGTGGGATCCACAAATATTAGCTGAAATAATTAAACCTAAATCAGTCACCAGTCTGCGTCAAAAGTCTGTGTATGGATTTAAGTGGACAAACATATTGACAATCTTAGTGGCTACATTCTCAAGAGTTCAAATCAATGTGAAAATCTAAGAGTTTCAGTATGATCTCCTTAAGGTGCTAACGACTCTGGATGAACACCGAGAATTTAAGCATCAAAAAGTTTTAATAACAAGTCCCAAATGATTTGATGTTCCTGTATGATTCCAAAATTGAATTGGTCCAGATATGATCAATCTAAGTTGAAGCTGTCTACTCCCAAACCAAATCCTGTAGATTTCCATCTTAGGGTTTTATCTCTCACAAAAAGTCCAAAAATAAACTTTATTTGTGTAGTTAGTTCAAGTTTCTATGTTAATCTTTTAATTTGTGTGTCTGTCGGACTACATCAGGGAAATCAGAAGGGAATTAACTTACCTAAAAGGGTCATGTCTGAGATGGCCACATGTTTTTCAAAGTTTAAAAAGTCACGTCTGAAGTGACTGAATTGGTTAAGAGCTTATAATGTTATTATCAAAAGTGAAAAGGGTCTTAACAGTAAAATGTTCAAAATGACTGTAAACTCACTAAGTGTGACCCATTCGCACGAGTGTATCATGGTTATCGACCAACTATGCGAATGGCTTCCAATCGGCCGAATGGACATGAAAATGATCCATTCGACCGAATAGAAGGGGGAGAATGAAACAGTAGACCGACTGAGGCTCAGTCGGTCAACTAAAGATGCGAATGAAGGAGACCGAATGAGGCAGTCGACCGACTGAGACTCAGTCGGCCGACTGAATGCGATTGACTAGGCCAATCGTACGACTGAGACTCAGTCGCCCGATTGAACTGAGCGAATGAGGCCAGTCGGCCGATTGAACCTAGGTTCAGTATTTAAGGGCCTCAGTCGATCGCATGTTCCTCATCACACCAAAATCGCACTCTTCCTGTTACTCTGTCAAGATTGCTACAGATCCTGATTTACATTGCTGTTAAGTTTCTTACATTCGAGTGACGATTTACAGGTACATTACTCTTTGAATCTTACCAAAATCAGCAGATTACCGAACGTCCAATAGAGACACTCGATTGAATCAAGAACGGAACTATGAAATGACCTAATCACCTATATAAATTAAGCAAAATGTTAAAATTGAGTTTAATAGGTTATTAGTGACAAGTAGACGAGGCTAATGGACCATTAAACACTGTTAAATGACTTAAGTTGGTCAAGATTCGACCCACAGGCGATCGAACAGTGGGGCAAGCGACTGGTCGTTCGAATGAACTCCAATCGCACGATTGAACCTTACGATTGGATCATTCGACCGAATGAACCACCCGAATGAGTCCAGTCGGCCGATTGAACTCAATCGCAAGTCTCAATCAGCCGATTGAACTCAATTGCATGTCTCAATCAGCCGATTGAACTCAATCGCATGTCTCAATCAGCCGATTGAACTCAATCGCATGCCTCAATTAACCGAATGAACTCAGTCGTACTTAAGAACAACTAAATGACTCCAGTCGCATGATTCATTCACATGAATGAATCAGAATGGAAGTGAAACACTACACTTAGAACTGAATTCCAATGTATTATGTACTAATGATCAGGTGTTTTGTGTTTCAGGAAAAATGGCTGACCGATGGTCTCTTAATCCAAAGCACAACATATGTGCCCATTTGGACCACACGACTCGGAACGGGGCCAAGTTCTCCGATATTATAGCCTTCCTCAAACGTTCACGGATACATAAGGCTATATCTACGCCGTGCACGCCTTACAAATCACTACACCAGGCATTCTGGGAGAATGCCTCAATGGATCGTTCTCGTGAGCCATACAGCATCAGAAGCACCATTTTGGGTCAAGCTATCGACATTACCGCTACTGACATCCAAAGAATCCTTGAGTTTAGGGATGACTCTACTCACCCCACTAAGTTACATCCTTTGATAGTGAGAGGGTGTTTCCTCCGAATCAAGTATGCGGGGGACATTAACTCGGGGGTGCTAAATAAGAGCAACCTGTGGCCACAATACAAATATCTGGCACATGTGATTCTTAAGTGCATCGCTTCGAGAAGGGGTGGTTTCGATGACCTGTCAGATCAGATACAGAATGCCTTCATGGCTCTGGTGCTGAACCACCCTTTTAGCTTCTCTAATATGATCTTTGCTTATTTGGTAGAGAACATTGAAACAAAAGGGAAAGAAGGTTTTTGTATGTATCCAAGATTTCTTCAGATGATATTCAATGAGAAGCTGCCTCAGCTCCCCAAGGAAAGTCACGATGCAGTGACTTTGGAACTTATGGATGACACTACTTTGGGTAGGATGGTGGTGTACCGGGGCAAGCAAGTTAAGCCCCAGGCAAAGAGGCTGATTGGCCACTTAGTGGGGGCAAGCAAGTTATGTGGCACCAGGGAGACGCCAATGGCGTCACGAGGAAAGTGACTCCGACGTGGAGCCAATTGTCCTACCTACTGATGATTTAGATGATGACGATAGTGGGGGTGCCGGAGACAATAGGCTGTTCCACAGAGCGGCACTACGTCTGATGTTGTGCCTCCAGCATACGCCCCGGCTGCAGAAGTTACCGAATCAGCTGGGTTTCATCACGATTTTGTCCTTGAGACAGAAGAAGAAGAAGAAGAATCTGATGAGGAGCCCCTCACCAGGACTGTGGGAAGTAAAGTGGTTCCCACAGTACATGGGCTTCGGGTGGTTGGTGAGCACCCAAGAGACTCTGGAGCGACAGAGACCGACCCGACCTATGTTCCAGAGTCAATCGGCAGGGTCGGAGGGGGAGCATCCACCTCGAAGGGAACGAGGAGAAAACGGATGGCTCAACCCCATGGGCAGAAACCTAAGAAGAAGCGGCGGTTGACATTCATCACTACTACCTCAGCCACTACCACCACTACCACCTCTTCAGACACACCATCCACCACCATAGCCACCATAGCCCCCACAGCAACCGCAGACACCACCAGACCGACCACCACAAGACAAATCCCAGCCACCACTACATCATTCACCCCACACTCACCACCACTATCATCCCGACCTGACCCGATATTCACCACCACCACCACCACTAGCCACCAAACCGAGCCCTCAGCCTATCCCTCACACACCTATAGATCTCCTCTACCTCCAATCGGGGTAGAGGAACAGTTGTCGGCGTTAAACAGAATGGTGTTGCGATTGCTGGCGGCTGATGAGGAAAAGACAACTCAGATCCGCCAGCTTACTGACCTGACTGCTGCACAATCGCATAAAATTGCAGAGCAGGATTGAGTAATTGAGTAGCAGGCCCGACAGATGACTGCCCAGAGCAACGAGATAGCCATTCTCCAAGCTCAAAGCGTCACCTCAGAGAAGAAAATAGAAGAATTGGAAAAGGCTAAGAGGACCATTTTGCTAAAATTGAAAGGATCAAAGGAGGAACCTTTAAAGATAAGGGATGGGGACAGAAATGATGATGATAATGAAGATGATGAAGACGATGAGGATAATGA
Source organism: Flaveria trinervia (assembly GCA_025506515.1). Taxonomy (NCBI): domain Eukaryota; kingdom Viridiplantae; phylum Streptophyta; class Magnoliopsida; order Asterales; family Asteraceae; genus Flaveria; species Flaveria trinervia. Next base: position 62,386,170 of record CM046455.1, read on the forward strand.
GAGTGAAACTGATGAAGAGAAAACCGAAGAATGGTGTGAAGATGAAGACACTGACGGAGGAGAAGCAGCTGAATCTGTCTCAGCTCCAGGGCAAGAGAAAAGATCAAAGAACAGACAAGATCAGTCAGCTTCTGCTTCTGCACCTTCACGTGAAGAGCCGAGTATTCAGGATAAAAGTAAATAGTAGATGTTTGTGTATTTATTTACTTTTGTATTCTGTATTGAAAAACCATGTACTAAATGTTTATATTAAGTTAATGCATTTTGTTGATAAATTACTAATGATTTGAGTGTGAAATGTGTAAATCAAACAAATCCAAAGTACAACAGAGATGAGTTTGATATTGCTCCCCTTCAACAGGTCAAGTCTCAACTCACAATGATTCTTGATCTGCAAGGGATTGTCAGAAGGTCAGTGAGTTATACTCCTGAAGAAGGTGAAATAATTCATGACCTATCTAACGAGCAACTGGCAGAGATGTTCAGACTCAATCCTGATGAAATTGTCAGGGATGCTCCAACAGTTGATTCAACCAGTGACGAAGAACTAAATGACGTTGATGAAGTTGAGGTTGAAGATATTGCTGCAGAAGAGTACCCTCAGTACGCTGACAACGAGGGTAATGTGGTCCCCAATCTGGGTGAGTCCCTAGTCAGTGATATGTTTGAGGTACTAGACAAGATGGAGCAGGAAACTGGAAAGAACGAAGGAACAACCCAAGCCTCAAATGATGACGTAAACATTCGAAAGGCTGAGTGGGCTGAATGTTTTAAAGAAGTTAGAGCCCAACGTGTTGCACCGAAGAGGGATGCCTACACCAAGTTCTACAGCGTCAAGAAACATCTTACGGTGTCAGGCAGGATTATAGCATGGGCATATTTTGATGATCTTAACGTTTATGCCGTTAAGAGGGAGAAGGGCATAGAGTACTTTAGATTTTCACATGATCTAAAGACTCTACCAGGTTTTGAGCTCAACCAGCTGGCCAAATTGAAACTGTTGTATGCTGACCCGAGAAAGATGTCAGGCTGGTTTGAGGCTGCCCTAAAGAAAGAGTACCACAACAGGTGGATTAACTTTAGACCTCAACAACCTACAAGGTATATTAGAAGGTCTAAGATGGATGCCATTATTGGAAAACCAAAGATTGTGTTGAAGTGGAATCCTCCGCGCACAATGTCAAGAATCCCACTTCGGGAAATGACAAAGGATTTCACACCACACTTTAAGTGGTGGTACTACGATTGGAGAACAGCAGAAGCTGTCATAGTCCTGGATAAAGAGGGCCAAATGGATACCATCAGGGTATTCGACCCAATGTGGCTAACCAACTTGTCTGCTAATGATGTCTATACATTATACAAGTGGCCACTGTTCTATGACACACAAGACATTGTACAAGCTCTCCAGTTCCAAAACGTTATACGACTTTGCTTCGCGTTTGATATTCACGCAAGAGTCACACAAGAGGACAAGTACAAGAAATATGAGGAGGTAATGAAGAAAACAAGACATTAAGAGATCTAGGTCCAAGGGGGAGTTTGTTGATACATGTATGTCCCTAGATCATGATATGTGATGTAATAGATCTTGTTTGGTATGATTAAAGAAATGATATTGATAGTCTGTTAGTTATAATGTTTAATAGTTCATTAATGAGTCGTGACTGAATTGATTGGGTTTATGATTATTTGAATGGTTGCACATTATGTTATATTAATTAAAACATTCAAACTTAACTTAATGAAGTTCTCATGCGAATGGCTCATGCGAATGAATCATACGCATGAATAACTTCACACGATTGACTCAGTCGCACGACTGAACCAGGAGACTGGATCAGTCGTACGATTGTAACATAAGATTGGCTCGGTCGCATGACTGAACACTCAGTCGTACAAATGAATCAACCGCATGGTTCAATCGCACGACTGAACCAAACTAATGGTTCAGTCGCACGATTGGATAGTGCCAACCTATAAATACAACTCAATTCGTGAAAAACAATATAACTCGATCAATTACGATTCCAGACGTACCCTAGCCGTCCAGAAACCTTCCAACTCGTTCTCCAAGTTCATAGAACACATTAGATCGATTCCCAATCGATTTCTAACGTTAGTTTCAATCCTTGATTGATTCTTCGTGTGTTCTCACTGATTGGATTGCCAATCAAATAGGATTCCGCACTATTTGATCTGGTTTACACGTTAATCTCCAGGTATTTCGGTCAAATACTAGGTCCAAACACTAATACTTAGTGCTTCCCTCGTGACAAAACATTCCCAATTGTTTTAAATTAATTAAAATATAAACGTTTACCAATTAAAAATTTTAGATTAATAATCTTGTAACCTTTACCAAGAAACACATAAAATCATGAATTATGAAATTTAACAAATTTAACAAATTCAAGCATAACAAATGCATCATAATTAAACTCATAAATTTAAACGTTCCAAGTGACACTTGCGAATGTGGCATAAAAACCAGGTCTCCCTATGTCCTTTAAATTAGTCCCTTCGTGATTAAATTTCGGGACAAAATTTCTTAAAGTATGGGAGACAGTAATATCTGTCATTTTCCAAGTTAAAGCTCAATTTTAAGTTCTATTATAAAATTATAATAGTAATTACAATGGACCAAATGCATTAAATTTGCAATTTAATATTACGGATTATTTTTATTCATTTATTATTTATCACATCATTTAAACAAGTTATTATAATTTTATGAATTATAAAATATTTTATAATTTATGAAATAAAGTCTTATAATTTTATGAAGTTTTATCTATCATTTATGGGATTAAATTAGCAAATTAAAATGAATAATTAATATACAATGTTTAATATTCTTACAAATACAAAAAAATCTATATAAGTTTTATAAACTAGTGATTGATTTAATAGAGTTCATAAATAAATAATTTGAAAACAAGGAGATTATAAATTTGGGGTTCAAAATGTAATTCTTGAAACTTGAACTAAAAAGGTTTGACATAAAATAATAACTAATGAAACTACAGGGACCAAATATGCAAATTGCTTTAAAACCTCCCTCCCTCACCCCGTTTTTCCGGTCGCCGGCCGGCAAGCCCCGGCGCGGCTCCGGCGACCCCAAAACCCTTAAATTTAATCGATTTTTAATCCCAAAGCGTTCCAAACTCCTTCATATGCGTCTTTCGAATTTGAGGGCATGAATTAATTGCGTTTAAAACACCGGTAACTGCTCGAACCATCGTGTAACCGATACCACAAATTGGATTAGTCGTTCGGCATTAAAGATACAATAATAACACAATTAATCAAACACGGAGAATCGTTTAACTATCCCTAATATATCTACACACCCAATTCCACCTGAAACCCACACAAACATCGAGTTCGACCATCACCCCCATTCGCGACCTGCAACACTGTCGTTATCCATGTTCGGAGCTCTATTAACCCGAATTGACAAAGGGTTTTTGATTAACATCGCCTATAAAAGATTTATACAAAGTTAATTTGATTGACATCAACATTTGTGTATCAAATCGACTTCAACATAGTCGCAGCTATCCTTGTCACCATCTTCATCAACCGAACTCAATAACGTAAGTATCATACATCAATACATTCGTTCTTACATGGGAAACGATAGCCCCAAACCTAATTCGGTTGATAACAATAATTTGGGGTTCAATTTTGGGTCCAATTGTTCTAGGGTTTATATGGAATTGGGGATTCGATAGAAGCTTGTTTATAACAATTAAAAGTTGATACATATCACAGCTTAGAGCCATGGTTCACTGTTTATGTTACTCTCCTTCCACCATGAGGCTTTTTAAGCCTTAATTTAATTATGGAAAATTTTCAATAGTAACAAAAGTAGTTTTTGTAAACTTTAAATATTTTTAAAGACACCAAATAATTTTCTGTAATTTTTCTAAATTTAAATAATTAAGAGTATTATTTAATAAGACATTTTAAACAAAGATTATTCTTGAGTTATATTAAAATGGATTATAATAATTAGTAAATTATTGTTGGTCCAAACGTTCCTTTAAATATCCATCGTTTAAATCATGTTATTTTAAATGGAGATTATTTTGAAACATTATAATCAATATGTTAAATAAATAATTACTTAGATAGTTATTTAAATAATTATGCAAATAATTAATTATTATCTAATCATTTAACCATGTTATATCATATTAATAAATTTAATCCTTAAACTTTTATTTAAACTCTTGAAACTAATAAAATAATATAATTTTCCATTATTCTTCATTCTTATTTTAAGGTTTTGGATATTTAATACATTTATAAAAAAATCATTTAAAAGTTCAACACTCTACAAAATGATTCTAAATAATTTTAAAATAATAAGCATTCAATTAATCACCATTATCAAGTTTTAAATAATAAACTATTAAATTAATTATTTCTTTTCATATATTATACTTAATTTCTATTAAATCAATAACTTAAATTGTTGAGACATTTTTAATTATTATTGGTCTTAATTGATTTATATCATCTTTATTAAACCTAAACGATTTATTATTTTACTTAATTATTTAAACTCATGTTGGACCAAAAGAACCAATGAGCCAGATCAAAAAAACCTTTAAGTCCCACAGACATCAAAACAACTGAAGTGGTCTACAACAGCTGAAGACAAAGTCTGAAGACCAAGTTCTCAGAAGTTGTCACAATAGTTGAAGTAGTTCTCTTCAGTAGTTGTGATGGTTTACATTTCAGTAGTTTGTAATCAGTAGTTTTATATATGTAAAACATCTTAAGTTCTTACACTTTAGATGTTATAACTTCAGTAGTTGTAATGTTAGCTTATACTTGGCTTTTAGTGAAGGTGTCCTCAGTTGTTGTGGACATCTTCAGTAGTTTAGTTTACTTTCAGTTGTTTATATAAATCAGTTAGTTGTCACTATCAAGTGACGTCAGCTGATATCACATTCCTTATAAAAGGAATGTTGACCTAATTTTCTTGTATGGGAAGCATGTGCGTGAATGAAAACATTCTTTTTGTAGAAAACTTTCTCTCTCTATAACCGTTACTGTTTGATTGAAATTCATATTATTCTTGCTATAATTTCATCTGATTCGTGTGCTATTCCGCTGCAAATCTTAATCTGATTGATCAAACTAGATCTCGATCACTTCAAATGGTATCAGAGCAGGTTAATCATTGATCGATTTAACATTGATCATTGAAACTGCTCTTTTGATATCTAAGTTTGATCGAATTAGCAAATTTGCAAGAATTGGTTATAGAGTTTGTTTTTCTGTTGCTTCCTGTGAATTAATTTGAGATTCGTCTTGTTATAAATTGTGTTGTTGAGTTTTTGAGCTAGATCTGTTAAAATCTCATTGAACCTATTTGAATTGGTAAAAATGGCTACATCAATCAATGATCCTCACAATACTGGCTCCTCAACAAAGCCTCCGATGCTTGTTAGGAGTGAGTATAACATATGGCAACACCGAATGCTCCATCACCTGTCTGTCAACAGTTCAGGTTGTTGGAAATCTGTGGTTTATGGACCATATAAGCCTATGGTGAGTAATCCGGAAACCAACGAGATGGTTCCGAAGAAGAAAGAGCAATACTCAGATGAAGATCTGAAACTATTTGAAATTGATGCTAAAGCCCATGGAATTCTGGCCATGGCACTGCCTAATGAAATCTATTCTGGACTTATGCATCATGAAACTGCTCATGACCTCTGGGTTGCTCTAAAAGAACAATTTGGAGGAACTGATGAGGTCTTGGCAAACAATAGTGAGATCCTTGCCCAGCAATATGAGACATTCTCTCATAGAAAGGGTGAGCCACTGACTCAACAGTTTGAGCGATTCTCCTGTTTGATATCTGAACTGAAAATGGTTAAACATGAATATAAAAACAGTCAGATGAACAACAGATTCCTCAGATCCCTGCCTGAGAGATGGGACACATATACTATTGTCCTACGCTCCAGTGCAAATCTGGACAATCTATCTCTCACCCAACTTCATGGGAAACTGTTAACATTTGAAAGAGAGATAGAACAAAAAAGGAAACTGTCTTCATCTGGGAAGCTCACTGATGATTTTGTACCAGGGAATACTGCTCTGGTTGGTCATGAGTCAGAATATGCTGCATCAGAAAGTTCTTATGATGAGCATATAGATTCTCTTCAAACAGTGGAGATCATGATTTTGTTGGTGTTGATAGTAATTCAGGGTGTTATAGTGATAATTTGTGCTTTTTGAGGGATGATTTGAAAGGAATTGCTGGTGATGATTTGGAAGAGATGGATATTTTGAGCCAAATGGCATTAGTCAATATCAGATCTCAAAAATTTTACAAAATGACAGGTAGAAAATTTCCTGGTCTCTCTGGAAAAACCAAAGTTGGTTTTGACAAGAGCAAGTTGAGGTGTCACAAGTGCCATAGACTTGGACATTTTGCAAGAGAGTGTAGATCATCTGGATCTAACTCTTCTACACCCTTTGTGACCTTTCCAGGCAATAGTTCACAAAACAAAGGGCAACATTCTACCAATTCTGGTCATCATTCACAAATTCAATCATCTCCTGCATATTTTGTTCCTCAAGGTCAAATGTCATATCCTTATCCCTGTTTTTACATGCCTCAATCCAATCAGGTTCCAGTACCCATAGCTCAACAACCACATGCCCTACCTGAGCCTCGACCATCTCAATCAAGTCAACAATCTCAATCTCAATCACATTAAAGCTTTTTCACTCCTGGAGTTGTTGACTGGAGTAGCTTACCAAATGACCTTTCTGGTTATTCTAAACAAGTGTTTTCTGGTGCTGGTCAACATGGTTGTGAAAATCCTTTTGGAAATCTTGCTCTTATGGCCCTGGAGTCTACTAATGGTTCATGCTCAAATGCTTCATCATCACAGGTACCACAAGTATCTTCTGAGGCTAAGGCCAAGTTGTGTTCTGAGTCATGCATAGCTGCTTTTGCCTCAATTAGAGAAGCAAATGTAGCTTTAATTAATCAAAATCTTGACATAGAGAAAGTGATTTCCAAAAGAAAAACCGAGTTTGAGACTGGTTTAAAGGAAAAAGATGATGAGATTTACAAATTAAAATGCCAAATCACTGATGAAAAGGCAAAGGTAGAGGTCATTTTAGAAAATCATAAGATTCTCAAAGAAACACTTGCAGCTACTCAGGTAGAGTGTAAACGCTAGGTAACATCTTGCAAGGGGTTTGAAATGCTTCTCAGTAAGCAAACAGCTTCAAATGTGAAGTTTGGGATCGGGTATAATCACACTGAACCTCCTACAGATTTTACTCCCAAGACAGAAGTAAAATCTAAAGGTTAAATCAATTCCCAAACCACATCATCATGTGTCTCATCCTCAAGTTATAATATAAAATCAAAGGATGAAGTCAGTAATAGTACCTCAGCTAATCGATCTGCTGATGGTCTTACTGCTGATGAACACATGATCAAAAAAAAGCTGAGTACTTCAGGTGTTGTCTCACAAAGTATTCAAAGTACTGAAGAGCAAGTAACAACACCTGAAGAACATTTCAAACCAAATGAAAACAAAAATGGTTTGACAACTACTGAAGAGTCTATCAGGAATCCAAATATATGATAGAAAACTTCTGAAGAACAAGTCTTTAGTTGTTACAAATCCTTCAGTACTTCACATAAGTACTGAAAGGAAGAAAGTACTGAAGAACACACCTTCAGTAGTTTCATCTTCTTCAGCAGTTGAACAACAGAAGATGAAGAAAAAGCCATATGAAATATGTGATCTATTCAATCATCTCACTGATGAATGTTAGTATAGAAAGGGTTCCAAATTTAACAAAGATAAAATCATTAAAAATAAAATAAATAAAATGAAAGATGAATTTGAAACCAAGTTTGTGCCACAAACATCTCAAACTGATAACCCAAAGCTTTCATAAAAATCTAAAAAGAAGGAATGGGTTTATCATAAAACAGCTGAAAATATTCCTTAAGGAGTATCAAAACACCAGACTAAGTATGTGTCTTTCAAAAAGGAGGACATGGTGAGTCACATGAACCAATCAAAAACAAGTACTGATGTGTCTGCTGAACTAAAGGCTTTAACAACCAATCAGACACAACTTGTTATGATGGTTCAACATCTGTTGGGGAGAGTTAACCAAATAGATGTACCTGTGATTAAACCACTGAAAAGGAAAACTAAGCCAAAATCAAAGAAATCCTTTTCAGCACCATCTCCACCTTCAAAGGCTGTTAATCATGACAAATCAGTTAGTATCAAATCTGTTGATGAGAACAGACCCAAAACCAAAATGGTTTGGGTCTCACAAGCTAACTAGTTTGTTGTGACAAATGTAGGGTTCTTCAGCATGCCAAAGAAGCATCTGGTATGTGGACAGTGGAGGATCTATGCATATGATAGGAAACAGTTCTCTTCTTCATGACTACTCTCAAGGAAAGAAGAGATTTGTATCTTTTGGTAATGATGCTAAGGGATTTGACAACTACTGATGATCTCAGTTCACAAGTACTGATGAGCATTAGTATACAGTTGTAAAAAATAAGTATTGAAGTTATTTTATCTTCAGCAGTTTTCATAACTACTGAAGACTAAATTACTTAAAAGTACTGAAGTACTTTATTTGTTGCAAAGTACTGATGTGGTTACAACCACTGATGTCTGTTTTAACATATAAGTACTAATGACAAATGAAACATTTGAAAATCAGATAATCTGTTGAGTAAGTGTTAAGGTCAAATGAAACAACTGAGATATGTGAATTGACGACAACAACTGATGAGTAATTTTATTCTTCAATTGTTTCAAACACTGCTGTTTCAGTTCAAAACAACTGAAGCCAAAACCAAGTCTTCAGTAGTTTCCAACAACTGATGACAAACACCAAGCCTTCAGTTGTTTACAACATCTGAAAGTTAAAACCATGTCTTCAGTTGTTTTCTAACAACTAATGACTAACACCAAAACTTTCAGTTTTTTTTCTTTCAGCCGTTGCATAACCTATAAATACCTAACCCTAACTTCAAACTTTTCATAAATCGATTTCCAAACGTTCATCTTCCATTAATGGTGACCATGCAAATCAAACCACGACACAACTGTGTTGCCTACTTCACAAAGTCGGCCTTTTGGACTAAGTTTGATGATGCCATTGATCTGATGGTTGATTCCCCGTATCGAACTGCTTTTCTTCTTAATACACACCATCTATCCCGATACCCTTTGCCAATTCTGGACAAATGTCACTATCCATACTTGTGAGAATGATGTCGTGATCACTCTCCAGTCATTTGTAAACCAGAAGAAGGTGGTAATCACTCCTGCTATCATTCGCCAAACGCTCGATTTGAATGATGCCACCTTTGTCACCAAATACCGAAGGGCACCATTGATCTATCATTCATCAACCATGGATATGCGGGCGACCTAAGTTCTACAACCATTCTAAAGAAGCACTTCCATGATGCTGAACGCCTAATCTTCCACATGATCAATGTTTGCCTTTCCCCCAAATCCTCTCATGGGATCAAATGTCATCCAGGTGGCAGCAGGTATTGTATTCTATCCTGAACGCCAAAGCTTAAATTTTTCTGAAATTATATTTTTAGAATTAAAAGATCTGGCAATGAAATCTATGGCTAATAGATGGCTATTATATCCAAGGTTTCTTATGGCCATAATCATGAATCAGTTAAAATCTGATGGCCCTGTTAGCCTTGGAGTCCCTGTTGTGGTAGTTTTGTCAGAGGTATACTCCAGGCACAACTTTGACCCACACCTCAAAGAGGCTGCCAAACTGCTAAAACCCAAGCAGAAGGAACCCACAGCCTCATCCTACAGATCCAAAGTCCCCTCCAAACCATATTCCAAACAAACCAAAAAGGCTACTCAGGGAGTTGAGTCCCCTGATGATGCCCCTACAACACAAAGGCAGGATGAAACTATGGGTAGTAATCCCCCTGTAGTTTCCAGGACTCTACCAACTGAAACCGCTCAGGTATCCTCTTAACAGGATCCTAATGCAACCAAAAATGGGGAAACCACATTACTGGAATCTCTCTCACTTGAGAGGATTGCCATTGAAGAGCACCATTCACCCCAGGTGCAATCCTTTTCACACCTATCTCTACTAAAACCACCCCTTCAAGCCCAACTATGGTTATTGCACAAGTGCTGACTCAACTACATTCCTCTACCCCTCCCCAGAAACCTATTACCACTGGGAAAACCTCAACAATTGAGGGAGAGGATTATAATGTAGTTGATAACCCACAGCACAGGGATTACAGAGTTCAATCTCCTTATGTAGAAGAGGAGATTAGAACATCTGGTGAGGCTGCCTCTTCTCCTTGTTCAACACATGATCAGGATGAAGATGGTATCATTTCTAAGTTCTCACCAGAGGCAACTGCCAATGAAGGACATCATCCTGAGGTAGGAAGTCCCCAGTTCCGAGAAATAGGGGCACATGTGAATACTGATCTACACTCAGCACATGTTCATCCTAATTTCATCAGGAGGTCAGATGATTCAGCAAAGACTGATGATGACGTGGGCTTTTTCTTTGATGTTCTAGCCCACAACACCATTCTTGAGACTGAGGTATGCAGACTACAAGAACTGCTTGCCAAAATGTCATAAGAATCAAGTCCATCTACCCACATTCACCCACAGATGGCAGTTTCTCCTGAAACTATCCCAAACACTGAGCCACTCCCAATAACTTTGCCACCAGCCTCTGATTCAGGCACCATCTCTCAGGGACAGAACCCTCTGAGCTAATGGTTGCTGCCTTTCAATCATCCTTACCTCAAATCACTTCCATAATCATAAACATTGTGCATCAAGCCATTGATGAGAGGCTTTCCTCAAATCTTCAATCCTTAGTTTATGTTGTTGTTTCTAAGAGACTTTCTGACATTCACACCCCTGAACCCAATGCAACCAAAAAGGGGGAGTCTAAGTCAGTGAAAGTAGACAAAAGAAAGAGACTTGAAGAGGAAGAAGAAAACGAGAAGAAAGAAAAGGAAATGATCACCTACAAGAGAAAGAAAAGCTCTAAAAAGACTGAAGGTGAGAAAAAGTTAGAAGAACTGATCATAGAAGCTGATGAGCAACATAGCAGATCTATGGATAAGATTATTGATCAACTCTTCAGACAAGGATTTGACACTGGCAAACTTGACTCTGAAATCAGAAGGCTAGAGATTCAAGAAATTGAACAAAGATAGGCAAGTTAGAGTGAGAAAGAAAGGGAAAGGTTGGAAGCTATAACAAGATTTATATCAAAACATCTGGGAAGATCAATCATTGAAGTGAAGTCATGGTCCAGAGACAGTATTTTAGAGATAACCACCAGAATCTGTTCTTCTGAAATATTCAACAAAGGATTGATCATAGAAGCTCTTGATGAAGTCATGGTCCAGAGACAGTATTTTGGAGATAAGCACCAGAATCTGTTCTTTTGAAGTATTCAACAAAGGATTGATCATAGAAGCTCTTGATGAAGCTGGTGTTGGGAAAAGGTCTGATATGGCAAAGTTATCCAAAGCTTCACTCACAACCAAGATGCTAGAGCAACCTGCACAATCTCCTACACCAAAACAACTAACTTCAAAACCCTCAAAACCAATTTCTTTACCCAAGAAACCTACTCAACCCACTACCAATGATGCACCTAAGAGGAAGAGAAAGGTGTTGAGGATGAAAGAAGAAGAAGAAGATGATGAGGATGATAGTCTGCCAATCTCTGATGTTCTTAAAATAAAGATGCCTGAGCCCCGGAGTCAACCAACAACAATCACACCTGACTTCCAAGGCAAATGGTAAAATTCAAACTTGAAGAAGAAGAACAGCACAAACAACATGATGAGCAGCTGTTAAGGATGATTGATAAAGAGTTTCCTAAGTCTTCATCCATACAAGCTATGAAGAAACATGCTCAGAGGTTGTATGCTCTCAGATTTACATTTCAATATCAGAAAGAGAGAGTGAGAATTTGGCCTAACCCCAGAGTAAGTGACAGAATTCATAGAAAGAAGATTCCAAGTAGATACAATGGCCAAGTAAAGAAGATTATAGATGCTGTGATAATGCTGGCCATTGTAGTGTCACCCTAGGAAATCCTTGATAAGATGACTCCACAAACTTTACTAGAAAACAAAATGGTAAAGAAGGGGTGATCTACAAGAAGCTTGAAGAAATAAGAAGAAATGAGCTCCAGTTGTTGCTTGAAGGCACTCATCCTGATGAGTTTGCATACAGAGAAATAACTACTGTGGAGCTGAAGAATGAAAAGCATATTAAGTACTTATCAGAGTACTATGGGCCTGAGTTCTTCTTTGAAAGTGAATCTGAAGAACTCACAATGGAAGAACAAGTTGTTTTCCTTGAGGCCTATGTCAGAGAGTCTTACAGACTTATCATTGGGAAGTAGGTTTTATGGATGGGGTAACAGCTCTGTGTCCAATTCCCCAAGACAGAGTTCCCATTCATCCTTTGCCAATCAAACCTTCTGAAACTGCTTCCTTGACCTGAGCTTAATATAAAGATTTCTGAGCTGATCGAGATAATGTTTCTGCCAATAAGTGGGACTTCAATATCTTAAAGGTTTTGGCTGCATTGGTTCAGGGCGAGTTTGTTGGACCAAAAGAACCAATGAGCCAGATCAAAAAAAACCTTTAAGTCCCACAGACATCAAAACAACTAAAGTGGTCTACAACAGCTAAAGAAAAAGTCTGAAGACAAAGTCTGAAGATAAAGTCTGAAGACAGAGTCTGAAGACAACTACTGAAGACAAAGTCTGAAGATAAAGTCTGAAGAAAAAGTCTAAAGACAAAGTCTGAAGACAAAGTCTAAAGACAACAGCTAAAGACAAAGTCTAAAGACAACTGCTGAAGACAAAGTTTGAAGACAAAGTCTGAAGACAACAGCTGAAGACAAAGTCTGAAGACAACTGCTGAAGACAAAGTCTGAAGACCAAGTTCTCAGAAGTTGTCACAACAGCTGAAGTAGTTCTCTTCAGTAGTTGTGATGGTTTGCATTTCAGTAGTTTGTAATCAATAGTTTTATATTATGTAACACATCTGAAGTTCTTACACTACAGATGTTATAACTTCAGTAGTTGTAATGTTAGCTTATACTTGGCTTTTAGTGATGGTGTCCTCAGTTGTTGTGGACATCTTCAGTAGTTTAGTTTACTTTCAGTTGTTTGTATAAATCAGTTAGCGGTCACTATCAAGTGACGTCAGCTGATGTCATATTCCTTATAAAAGGAATGTTGACTAATTTCCTTGTATGGGAAGCATGTGCGTGAATGAAAACATTCTTTTTGCAGAAAACTTTCTCTCTCTATAACCGTTATTGTTTGATTGAATATTCATATTATTCTTGCTATAATTTCGTTTAATTCGTGTGTTATTCCGCTGCAAATCTTAATCTGATTGATCAAACTAGATCTCGATCCCTTCAACTCACAAATTTCATTTGAAACCCTAGTTCACGTCTTATTGTTAATCCTGTTATCGAACTTAATCTTGGAACATATACATTTAGGCATCTTGTAAGAGAAATCGTTGGAGCCTCGTTTGTTTTTCTTATCATCGTCTTATACATAATGTGAGTTCTTCATGCCCCTTTTACTTTATTTTCACATCTTTTGGGGTGAAACATGTTAACCTTATAAATTTACACTTGTAACCATCTTGAGACTTGTAAATGCACATGCAATTCATTTTTACCTTTTTGTCATGGTTATTTGTGTTATTGTAAGTATTATATGAGATACATAGTTTGTTTACAATTATTAACTATTGCTAGCCTAGCGACGTCTTAGATCTTTGGGCCTGACAAGCCTACTTGGTGCTAAAGTCGATGTATTGCCGACTCCTGATGACGTATGCTTGTTCATCATGGGAACCAAGTACACTTAGCCAATCTTATATACTTGTAATCAAGTCGAGGTTTGGTTGGAACTGTATGTGTTCTATGAGCTTGCTAACTCGTAACCATGGACATGAATTGCTACTTGTAACCCTTTTACATATATATACTTATGCGTGTGTTTAAACCATAGGAACTCACCAACTTTATAGTTGACCTTTTATTTTTAACATGCTTTAGATTTCCTCCTAAAGACCTTCTTGTGCTCATATAAGACTTGTACCTAGAATAATTGAAAGTCTTATGTTTTTGTTTGTATCTTGATTGTTTTGTATTTACTTATTTGTCTTGTAATGTTTAATGAATAAAGACATTTAATATTATTTCAAATTAATTAGTTTCATGTGCTATGAGCAATCGTCTCCTATTCATCCGCCCCGATGATTCCGCCGTCGGTCGGGGTGTGTGACAATAATGTTTATAAAATATTCACCTTTTATATTTTTCTAAAAAATAACCATTTAAAAATATTATGTTCTTTACTCGTGTTCTTTATTTCATCATAAGCCTGTTCCTTAATTGATCAGCTAAATGTTCGAACTCTCCTAACACTGTAAAACTATTGTATTGACCCCTATATGGATTCTACAAACATGTAAATATAGGCATTATCTTGTAAATATGAGCATGCTTGTAGAGTTCTGGATAACCTGCCAAAATGTCATCTTGGATGGTAACAAGGCACTGTCTACCACAGTACAGGGGAAGTAAATTTTCATTACTACAGCTAACATCAACTTTCATCTAAGGCCGAATGATTAAGAAGGCAAGTTGTCCTTCCTAAAATCTATTGCCAACAACTCATTCCAGTAGATGTCTATGAAGGGGACTGCTCTGTCAAAACCTTCAAGAAGGCTAAGGGTTCCTCTCAATGGAAGTATCTCCTCCATGTTGTAATCCAATTTCTATCCAACAAACATGGAAGTTAGGACTAGATTCCTAAAGACTTATCCTATATATTCCATGTGATGATTTAAGGGGTCAAGTTCAAGTACTAACACTTTGTCTATACAAACTTTCTTGCTAACTTGGACTCCTTAGAGTAATATATGTTCCCTAGATATGTTCAACATATTCTTAACTTTAAACTGGGCTCACAGTTAAGGGGAAAATGTAATACTTTTAAACTGGAAAAGATTAAGCCTGACATCTTCAAAACAATGAGAAAGTCCACTGTTGGCTTCTCTAAGGTAGAATAGCCCTCGTCCCAAATATATTAGAACTCATTCCACCAGGTGACAACTTGGCAGCTAATCACGTGTCAATAATCCAATTGTTAATTCACCTAAACACGTGAAGTTATATTGTGATTATTATGGAATAGGTTCAAGTTGTGTGTGTTTTGATTTACAGGGATTTGGAGCTAAAGGAAGTATACTTAGGGTGAAAAAAAGCAATAAAAGGAATTACAAGGGTTGAAGATGTAATTAAATGAAGTTACAAAATGGCCCAAAAAACCCTAAACTAACATATGACACATAGGGTATAGGCGTATCATATGTCGCTCAGTGTATTGGCGACGTATTTGTGGGCATATTTGACGAACATTACAGAAAGCTGGGCATTTGAGAATAAGGGTGGGCATATGATACCCTCAGGATTGGCGTATCATACGCCGTTTTTCAACAAACCTCCTATTTTTGGGAAAATTCAAGATATTTAAAAATATTCCACTTCAATCCGAGGGGAGAACTTTTCCAGCCGATTACAAATGATTTTGAGGTGCTTTTTGGTGGTCACAAGCTTCCTAATACACACAAGAATCATCCTTGATGTCTTATGTAACACTTGACTATTTTCTAAAAGTTAGTAAAGAAAGAATAAAATTAAAGGAAAATAAAGAAAGGAAATAAAGCCCAAGTAGATGGACTAAATGTGTCAAAAGGACAAAATCTTTAAAATTTGATGATAAAGGTGGCATGGCTGCCTATCACTCTCTCTTCACACATATCATTCGGATTTTTCTTTAGAGAGAGAAAGGAGAGCTGAAAACTCTCGGGTTTTTGAAGAACAAGTGTAGGGAGTCGAATTCAAGGTAAGAATTTATGATTTTAAGATGTTCTTAATTGGCCTTAGCCTTGGTTATATGCTTATGTGTGTTTGTATGTGTTCGGGTGTGCTTTTTGGTGGGTTTCTAGGCGGCTGAACTCAATTACAAACGGGTTTTAAAGAAGTCATACCTAACAGGTTGTTAAGGTGAGTTCTAGAACCCCCTTTTTACTTGTTTTAAACTGCTTTGGGGGTGGAAATGCATGTACATACGTTTTTATAAAAGTTGGGTTTTATACCCGTATGTGTGTATGTGTATGTTTATGGGTGGGGTTCGATTTTGGGCTATGTATGTGTTTAATGACGTTATGATTATGTTTCTAAGGCTTAGGATGTAAGATTTAAGCTTAGAACATGGTAGATAATGATTGGGGACTGAATTATGATGTTTAAGTGAGAACTGGGCTGGTTATGCGCCTAAATAGTGGCTCATGCGCCCAATTGAAAATAACTGCCTAAGTGTCCTATGCACCCAAAACCTCATGCGCCCTAATAGTACTCATGCGCCTAGAAATAGGCTGAAATTTTCTAAGTGTTCATGCGCCTCGGATTTCCATGCGCCTAAACTGAAAATGGGATGGAAAGGGAAGGGATGCCAGTCCGAGTAGCTGCGTGCCATTAGGTATTTTCTTAATGTTAACCGTATTATGTGCGCATGTTATGTGGTTTTTGTGCTGTTAGTAGATTTAGATACTGATGTAGTCAGGATAGGTATGCTTGGGGTATGGAGAGTAAAGTAAGTGGCTAATCACAACTAGCCACTGTAATTAGCGACTTACTATACTTGGCATAAACTGAGCTTATGCTTTGAATGACCGTGTTGGTGTTTAAATCTTCTAGTGTGTTTAGAGGATGGCCGTGGTAAATCATCAAAGGCTTCACGTGGTGGAGGTCATGGTGCTGAACCACGGGTCACGAGAGGAAGGCCTAGAGCTGAAAAGGTGGTTCATGAAGAACCGAGACCCCTCATCCAAAAGGCGGAGACGAGAGTGCTAACTTGAGAGCCTCAGTGAAGGAGGCTGTTGTGGAGGAGGTGCATCAGGTCATGCAGACGATCTTAGTGTCTGTGGTAACTGAAGTGATTAAGGCTGTAAGAGAAGGAGAAAGAAGGGATAGGAATAGGTCCTCAGGAAGACGGGAGCGACCGGAGACTGAGATGGTTCTCTCTGATGATGAGGAAGAAGAAGAAGAGCCCGTGCAGGAGTTGGCACGAAGCTGTAACTACGGGGCATTTCAAAGATGCAAGCCCCCAACCTTCGATGGTAATGGCACTGCTACTGCTGCTCACCAGTGGGTGAGAGAGATGGAGGTTGTACTTGACACCACCCACTCATTTGTGAACTCAGCTTTGTGCTGGTGGGACAATATTGTCCAAGCTAAGGGTAGTCGGGCGATAGGAAGAATGAGGTGGCTAGAGTTGAAGAAGATGGTGATTGAGGAGTTCTGTCCTCATATGGAAATGGATAAGGTGGAGAGGGAGTTCTTGCAGCTGGAGGCGGGAACAATGACACATCAGCAATACACCACTCAATTCAATAAAATGGCACTACTGGTGCCTAATCAGGTGACACCTCTTTCACGAAAGATCAAGAGGTATATTCAGGTTTTGCCAGTGGATATTCGCAGGCATATGATCGTCACTCGGCCGAGTACATTTAGGTCGGCGGTTGATTTGGGGGAAGGTTATATGATGAGCGGACGGTGGTAGTGACAGAAGCCAGCAAGAAGAGTGGTGGTGACCGGAATTAGAACGGGAAGCGATTTGGACGTGGCGGGGCTGCTCCAAGCAACAAAGGTGCACCGGTGGATGACCGATGTGTGGTCACATCCGGTGCGGGGTTGAGGAGGTGTGTTAAGTGTGGACAAGAGCACACCGGAGAATGCAGAGCGGGATCCAATGTCTGTTTCCGATGTGGGAGGACCGGACATGTGGCAAAGAAGTGTAGGGTAAGGAGGTGTTATACTAGTGGCGAGAAAGGTCACATGAGCAGGGTGTGTATGATGCTGAGGGCTAAAACTTCCGGTGTAGGGAAGAAGACGACCGGGACTGAAGGGCAGAGGGCGTGTGCTAGAGCGTTCACGATAACGCAGGAGGAGGCTAGGATGGACCCCAATATTGTGTCAGGTACGTTTCTAGCAAACCAAACGTTAGCCTCTGTGTTATTTGATTCTGGTGCTAGTAAAAGTTTTATTTCTGCTGCTTTCTGTGCTAAATGCATGTTAGTAGTAAGAATACAGATACG
This sequence comes from Flaveria trinervia, assembly GCA_025506515.1. Lineage (NCBI taxonomy): Eukaryota > Viridiplantae > Streptophyta > Magnoliopsida > Asterales > Asteraceae > Flaveria > Flaveria trinervia. Next base: position 62,404,438 of record CM046455.1, read on the forward strand.
CCCTTCAATCTGGTACCCGTTACCAAGAATTGATGATTTGATTGATCAGATCCAAGGTGCCAGTTGGTTCTCGAGGATAGACCTTCGATCTGGCTACCATCAGCTGAAGGTTAATAAACAAGATGTTCCTAAAACAACTTTTCGCACGCGTTATGGACACTACGAGTTTCGCGTTATGTCTTTTGGTTTGACCAATGCTCCAGCTGCTTTTATGGACTTAATGAATCGAGTGTGTCGGCCGATGTTAGATAAATTAGTGATTGTGTTTATTGATGATATCCTGATTTACTCGAAGAGCAAGAATGAGCATGTCGGTCACATTGGAGAGGTGTTGGAGATGTTGAGAAGGGAGAAGTTGTATGTCAAGTTCTCCAAGTGCGCATTCTGGCTACGCGACGTTCAGTTCTTGGGTCACGTGGTGAATCCTAAGGGGATTATGTTAAACTCAGAAAAGGTGGAGGCGGTGATGCAATGGAAGTCTCCAAGACGCCATCCGAGATTCGTAGTTTCTTGGGTTTGGCGGGCTATTACAAAAGATCATTCAAGACTTCTCTAAGATCGCTTCTCCACTAACCAAGTTGACCCGAAAGGATGTAAAGTTTGTGTGGGGTCAAGCTCAAGAGAAGGCGTTTGAGGAGTTAAAGGCGAGGTTGACTCAAGCTCCTATCTTGTCGTTACCCGATAGAAGCGAAGATTGGTGGTTTATTCAGATGCTTCCTACTCAGGGTTGGGATGTGTGTTGATGCAAAGAGGAAAGGTTATAGCCTATGCATCCCGACAACTGAAAGTTCATGAGGTTAATTATCCTACACATGACTTGAAGCTAACAGTCATGGTCTTTGCGCTAAAAATTTGGAGGCACTACCTTTACGGGACGAAGTGCACCATATTCACTGACCACAAGAGCTTGAAGTACTTCTTCGAGCAGAAAGATTTGAACATGAGGTAGAGGAGATGGTTGGAGCTCATAAAGGATTATGATTGCGAGAACCATTACCATCCGGGCAAAGCCAACGTGGTGGCGGATGCCCTTAGCCAAAAGGAGAGACCTGAGCCGATTCGGGTGAAGGCTTATCAGTTGATCATGACCTCTGAGGTGATGAAGTAATTCAAGGAGTTTCAAGATGAGGCGTTGAAAGAAGATCATCTTAACTCTGAAAGAATGAGAGGCCTGGTTATGGAATTGGGTGAAAACACACTCGGTGTTAGGACCCGATTCGGGCGGATTGGATTCCTCGTTTTGGGGATCTACGTGGGAAGATTATGGATGAAGCTCATAAGACTCGGTACTCCATTCATCCCAGTCCTACAAAGATGTATCAAGACATGAAGAAAGATTATTGGTGGTCGGGTATGAAGTGCGACATAGTGGAGTACGTGAGTAAGTGCCTTACTTGCTTGCAGGTGAAGGCGGAGCATCAGAAGCCATACGGAAAGATCCAACCGTTGGATATACCGGAGTGGAAGTGGGAGCATATCACCATGGACTTTATTATGAAGCTACCGCGCACCACGCGAGGGTACAATGCTATATGGGTGATAGTTGATCGTTTGACAAAGAGTGCTCACTTCCTACCGAACCACGAGACATATTCATTCGAGAGGTTGGCGGATCTATTCATCAATGAGATTGTGACTCGTCATGGTGTGCCGGTTTCTATTGTTTCTGATCGTGACACCCGTTTACATCTAAATTCTGGAAGAAATTCCACGATGCAATGGGGACGAGGTTACATATTAGCACGGCTTATCATCCTTAGACGGATGGTCAATCAGAAGGATGATTCAGACACTGGAGGATATGCTACGGGCATGCGTCATTGATTTCGGAGGAAGTTAGGATGACCATTTACCGTTAGCTCAATTCTCGTATAACAATAGCTATCATGCAAGCATTGGTATGCCTCCTTACAATATGTTATACGACAGGAGATGTAGAACACCCGTTGTTGGGGTGATATTAGCCATAAAGAGTTAGGGACCGTCAAATATGTACATATGTATGGATAACATCTTATAATTTGTGTCAGTTATATTCTGTCAAATATGTATGGATAACTATGTTAAGTTTGTGTTAAAGTTTGACGAACATTTGTTCATATTTGTTAATGTTTATGAACATTAATTGTGTTTGTTTGTGTGAAAAAGATAGTACAAGGACCATTTATGTACATCTTATATTCTTAAAGGACTGTTAATAGTATATTTTTGGTGTATTAATAGTTCGTTAATCATTGTTAGAGTTAATTACAAAACTTTGACTTACTAAGTCAAGCTTCTAGTTCTTCTTGTTCATCTTTGTATCAGAATTCATAATTGAATAAGATTGGTTTCATATGTTGATTTCTTTCGATATATATTGAATTGATTGTTCATTATCTTTGGTGTGGAATTTTGGTTTATTGTTCTAGAGTTTGTGTTCATTTATGTTCTTTAAGGTTTTGTTAATGTTCGTTGGATCGTTTATTTTCCGTCCGGGTCTGTAAGAATTATTATGAAATTTTACACTTAATTATTTAGTTAGATACATTTCTTGTTTCTTTGAAAGAAACACTATTTGTAAACATATAAGAAACATATATAGACCGTCAATAAATGCAATAAGTTTATATTATTTAGACAAAAAAAGAGAGAAAAATATGTACACATAGTTGCACGCGTTTCCTTTTTGTTGTTTCGCAAGAATGCTTGAAAGGTGATTGGTGGACTTAGTGTGACAATATTTTAACAGGAGCTTTGCTCTCTCTCTCTCTCATTATTTGCTTTAGACTACTTTCATGCATAAAGATTAAGAACACCAAAAGGATAATTAGGTGGTGTTTGTTTTTTACCAAACATCTTTCTCATCTTTTTATCTTCGTGTACGTAGACCCGTGAAAAGGTTTTGAGTTCACAAACAATTTGTTTTTTGGAAGAAGTTTTATTAAAAAAATGTTTTTTTGAGTTTTGTATAGAAAAGATGTGAACCTATAACTTCTGAGATCTTTTAACTTCTTCTCACCTTCCCCCACCTCTCCCACCGACCGGACCACCGCCGCCCCACCTCCCCCACCGACCGGACCACCGCCGCTCCACCTCCCCCACCGGCCGGACCACCGCCGCCCCACCGCCCCCACCGGCCGAACCACCGCCGCCCCACCGGCCGAACCACCGCCGCCCCACCTCCCCCACCGGACCACCACCACCCCACCACCCCACCGCCCCCACCGGTCGAACCACCGTCACCCCACCGCCCCCACCTGCCGGACCACCGCCGCCCCATCGCCCCCCACCGGCCGGACCACCGCCGCCCTCGCCTCCCCCTCCCCCACCTGCTCTGGCCCCCTTCCCACCTCGCCCGCCGGCCGCCTCCACCTCCCCTACCTACGCCTGTCTCCCCCCTCCCCCTACCTGCACCCGCCGACCCCCGTCCCCACACCTCACCTGCCGGTTGCTTGTACGTATGGATGCGTATATATGTTGTATGTACGTATGGATGTGTGTGTGTGGTACAAGTCCAATGAAACAAGTGTTAAAGAAATAGATTTAATTTAATAGGTTTAAAAATAGGTTTAATTTAATTACATAATATTTTTTTACCATTGTGCATATGTTAAAAACAAACAGTATTTTTCTTGCAGACTGCAGACGTTTGGTTCACCTCTTCTGCTACAGATATCTGTAGATATGATCCACAGACTGCAGACGTTTTCCTACAGAAAAAACAAACATCACCTTAGTCTCCTATTTTTTACACATCGTTTGTGTTGGTATTGCATTTTCTCTCTAAGAACAGCAACACTTAAAAGTATATTGGAGGGATGAATGAAGAAAGAGATTGAGGCTCACAAGATGAGGGTACGGATGGGATAATAGTTTGCGAGCATGAGATTGATGTTCTATGCTCATCCGTGGTGTGAATACAATTAGAAATAGCATCTTCGATCTCTTTCATTTATTCATCATTTGTATTCAAGAGTGCGATATAAATGTTGTAATCCATAAACTAGGTTTGGTTGTGTTTCCTATGATCGTTGTACGTATGATGATTTGTTGGTGGATTTTTGTAAAATAATTATGAAGACTATTGTACCATTAATATTGGTGTGGCTAGACCAAGGCATGTCTAGACTATATATTAATTTTTCCATCGATTAAAAATATGTATATGGATATGCATGTCCTGGGTTAATATCTATTTGGTGGATGGTAGTATTTGCCGCATATTAATTATCTCATATTTTTGTTTATATATTTGGGTGGACATGCTACACATTTGTTTTGTTCTCTTCTCAATAGTGATGCTTCTTATACTATATGACTTTTTTGACTCTATCTTTGTTTCATATCGGTTATATTCATATTCATTATTCGTATTCTGTTTTGACATTCAATAAAATTTGCCTGTATATATAAGGCATGTGAATGATCATGTTGAACGTGCTTTTCCCCTATCCATTGCTATTGTTATCACCATTATCCATTATCCATTGTTATCATTGTTAGTACTAGCTAGCTCACTCTACAACCCTTGGGCTATGTGGTATACCCAAACAGCCTAGGGGTGTTATCTGACGTGGAGGCGTTAAAGGCATTGCACACCACCCCTCTGTCAATGTTATGAGGTGTTTAAATCTTCCCATTAACTTGTAAATGGGCGTGGATAAGTTTTTTTAAGTTAGGGTGGAGTTAAAAGGGTTACTCCATTTTCTTGAGACCAAGTAGGTGAAAAGATATAAAGTAAATGATATGATGCAGACCTAAAGTTAAGAGATACTAGACCATATCTTAATCACTTGTTATCTTTTTAAACTATCTTTTTAACACTTGTTATTCTTTTAAACATTCTCATTTTATTTTCCCTCCCAAAGAGTATTAAAGTACTTTAAAGACTTAAACAATTTCTTTCTTTTTATAAAAGTTAATTTGGTTAATTGATACATTTTTCTCTTTCATTTATATTTTTTTAAAATCAAACTTCTATAATCTATAAGTTATAAATACTATAGAAGAAGGTTTTTTTAACCGCTTGTCATCTTTTTAAACCATCATTTTAACACTTATCATTCTTCTAAACATTCCATTTTATTTTCCCTCTCAAAGGTATTAAAGTAATTTAAACACTTAAATAATTTATCTCTTTTCATAAAAGTTAATGTGGTTAATTGATATATTTTTCTCTTTCATCTATATTTTTTTAAAATCAAACTATGTTTCTTAAAATAAATTTTATTAAGAAAATTATAATTCATATCTTTTCTAAAACATTGAACCTTTTGAAACAAAATATTTTAAATCAATATTTTTTAAAATAATATAAAAATATGGAATTTTTTAAAAGTAGTTTTATTAAAACAACCAAAATAATTAGAAACTTAAGTTTTTAATAAACAAGATTTTTATAAACAATAAATTTTTATATGAAAATCTTAAAACAAATATTTAAAAATAAAACTATTTAGATAAGAGAGTTAAAAGTAATATTATTGTTTTATCTTTTGAACAAGTACGTATATATAATTTTATACACATCTTATATTAAAATATCGTATTGTAACTTTTCATGTTTATTATGAACTATAATCCATTTAATAAATAGTTTCTAAAATATATATTTATCTATATATCTATCTATCTATAACCTATCTATTGTGTATTTACTTGAAATAGTTATTCATATGCAATTATAATCATATTTTATCTTCAAACATGGTTTTATAATTTATAAATTTTTATTACTAATTAGTTATTATTTTATTTATTCAACTCGTGTAATACACGAGATACTAACCTAGTTAACTATATATAAACATGACATATTCAATTTAACTTTTGGAATTTATTTTATCCTACCAGGATTAAGAATTTATTTAAATAATGTTTTTATTCGATTTTTGTAATACGTGTCAATTTCATTAGGATTAATATAAGGTTTTAATACTATAATTAGCAGTTATGGTTATTTGATTTTGTTGATTCTTTTAATAGTGACATGTTATTTATATTCTATTAATTATCAACTTTTTATATATAATGACGTTGTATTTTATGTATAGAGGTGTTTTCAAAAGAATTTGTAAAATTTTATCTTTTGCTTTAATCTAATCAAACTTTATACTTTCAACTTTCAACTCATAGGTTTTCATGGTTGCAAAGTAAACTTCCAAATTTTAATTACTTTTACTTTAAAACTAAAACTTTTTATCTTTTGCAATTTAATCTAACCAAACTTTATACTTTTAACTTTGCTCTCCTATACTTTTTATATTTTGCAAATTTTCATCTTACGTTTGTTTTAGGTTTTGCAAATTAACACAACACAAAAATGCGTGTGCAATTCACCAAGTTTATGTTTCGCTTTATGTTTCATTTTAAATTTTGTGAGTTAACACAACATAATGTACGCGTAGTTTTTCGTTTTTACGTCTATTTTTCCCCTTTAATAGGTTCGTCGCAATGTGTGACCATTAAATTGACTTAATTATATTTTTATATGTGTTACCTTTGGTTTTATTTTTTTGTATTAACACATCGCAATTTATTTCAGTGTTGATAGTTATTAATTGTGGTGTAATATTGGTGTTATTATGCATGATTTTACCCCCCCCCCCCCCCTCCCTCGCAACACATAGAGCTTAATTCTAGTTTTTAGCAAGTATGATTATGTTTAACTAATATTGATTGTGTTTAAAATGTTTACCTACCATTGACTTTATATGACTGTTTGACAAAGATTGTTATGTTTTCGAGCTCTACGCAAACATAAATTTGTCGCCAATATACAACACATATGTTTTAATGCAACATCAATTGCAAAAAATATTTCCAACCGTTTTAAGATCGTTGTAAGTATTTTCCATCACATGCCGTATCACTTGTGCTGCAACGAAACATATCTATCGCAAAGCAATCACAAAATTTACAACCAAATATCTTCGTTTCGAAATTACCAACCTTCGTGTTATGTCACAGTACCAACACAAGTTAGCGACGGATGCTGAGCTTCATAAATATCGATAGCAAGTACTCCTTTGGTGGTCCTAAATCAACTTAATTTTGTATGGTGAAAAACGCCTTACATCTACTATTTGGTTTAGAAAATGTGGTACAACGTGGGCACATTATGGTGAATCGACCTTTTTTGGTCTTGTGTGTGATAACAAAGAAGCACCGAAATATAGTGTTTTGGTCCTTGATATGATTGGCTTATAAGCATGCCACATGGTCACCAACAAAGAGTGATCATGTACAATATTGTATTATTTTGCCTAGGAAGCTTCGACGAACCTTCGTTTTGGATTGAATGTCCTTGTCTATTAAATTTAGACTTAACTAGAAACAGTGGTTTGATCAAGATTTGATTACTAAAGATGAGAAAGTAAAAGCTTTAGGGTTTTTGATTTTGATTATGTTTTTTAGTCATTGTTCAATAAACTTGTGACTTTAGTCAAAACATGCATCATCTGTGTAACTTGCTCTTGAATTTATTTGCCAAGAGAACAAAATTTCATAAGAGTCTTCAATTTGTATACAATGAATGTTGATAATATCCCTTCGTCTTATGATTACCGAACTCAATAGATGATGCGATGTGATTAAAGTTTTAGATATGTTACAATGGAATACTATAAGAATTACTCAAAAAGACACGATGGATAACGTATCATTCCATATGATTTCTACAAATGCAACCGTCGGATGCCAATATTATCTCTAATACAAATATGAAGATGAACGAACATTAGGGAAGAACAATGATCAAAGTCTTGAGAGAATGAGAGTCAAGAGAGTGAGAGTTTTAATGTAGGTGAAATAAAACTATAACTATAAACATCTTTGTTTTTCTTCTTCTAACAATCCCATATTTATATATGAATTCGAAGATGGCAATATTAGTCCTCCAAGCTTTAATCTCCTTTCACTGCAACATTTTGAATTTGAAATTGAACTAGTATTTAGCCTCTCGCGTTGCGCAGGACGTAAAACCATACTAAGTAATAAGTATCACTAATCTCACATTAGTGTCAGTGACCATAATATCGGTAAAATAAAACCAAATGCAAAGTAAACATAGAAAAGTTGCACCACGAACATGAAACATAAAATGTTAAAAATAATAACTAATTTGATCTACTACTCGCACGTTGCAACGGGGATGTATTAAAATATAAGCTTAAAATCGTTGAAACACACGTGTACATTACGGCGTGTTAACTCTTAAATTTACACTGGAAATCAAAAAAAAAATTGTAGAAAATAAGGGTTATGGGAATTAAAGTTAAAAGTGTACGATTATGGTGTATAAATTGTAAAATATATAAAGTATTAGGTATAAAACAAAAAACCAAAAGGAAAAAATATATACAACATTTTATGCAAATGGTACAACATTTAATACGTCTAGAAGTTGATAATTAGTAATATTTAAATTATATCAACACAAAAATAGTCTTGCTAAACATCGCTAGACAGTTACAAGCTAAAGAATGATGAGTAAACAACGTTAGTTGTATGAATGTCCTTCTAAAATCCGTGTTTAACATGAGAATCAAAGAATCTATGATTGGACAATATTATCGAAAGGGAGTGTGTATCAAGAGGAGTAGTATGAATAGGAGTTGTGAATGATGGAATTCGATAATCTATCTAGTCATTGAGTGCCTTATTTTATATCTAACATCTGGAGTGTTCCAAGATATATGATTACTACGAGCACTCACAATGGATTTCTTAAAAATATATGAGTGTGTTTGGTATATTATATGAAATGGTTTTGGGTGGTTGTGAGTAAAGTAAAGAGAAAATATTATTGTGCATTGATATTTGAAGAATTACTATTTAATTCTTATAAAATTTTTAATATTTTTTAAAGTGGTTGTGACTTGTGAGTGGAGGAGAGAAAGAAAAATAATAATAAGGATATAAAAAGTATTATTTAATTAAAAGGAGAGAGAAAATATTATGATTTTTAGTGTAATTATATGAATGAAGATAAAAAAGTTACTGTGAATGATTTAATGTAGTATATCTAATATTTCTTGTGCTTCTAACCTATTCTTAGTTCCTGATATGTTTTCTTTTTAATGTAAAGACTTGACTTGACCTGACAATTTTTTTGTTTTTACATGGAATTGTTATAACCTAGACGTTTCCTTTATGCTTTGCCTTGTTTTAAATTTTAATTAGTGTACGAGGAAAATAGGCTTTCTCGATGTGTTTTCTACGATTTATACATTTTCCTTTTTCTTTGGTGCCTTAACCATTTTTTAAATGTTATTTCTACTTGTTTAGCGTTTTGACCTGGCTAGCTATGTTTTTAGTCTTGCCACGATAGCCTGTGCCCAGATTGGTGACAATATTTCGCTCTAACATCTTGCTGATCATATTGTCATTCTCGTATGTTTGTGTTTTTATTTTAATTTTTTTATACAAGATATGTATAATTGAAAATAATAATTGGATAATGGTTTAGTATTCAAATTACACTTTAAGTTATTTAAAAGAAAATTAACTTTGTTCTTTCAAGTAAAGATTTTTTTTATTTCACACGTTATAAATAGGGTTATTGATTTAGTAATGTTAACTTTTATTTATTATTCGGGATCAATTCCAACTTTAGTATTAAAATTACACTTTGAATTATTTATTGATTTACATACATTTTCAATTTTTGAGCTTATTACTCTAATTATCCCTTATTAATTGAAAGCTAAAACTATTAATTTTGTTTTTTGTTTTGTTTTGTTTTTTTTATGACGTAAACTACTTATATGATCAAAAAACTAGTAAGAAAATTGAAGTCAACCATCAGGTTCGTTAATCTAAAACTTCTACACATTGAAACTTATCAATCTCCACCTTCTAATTTAACCATTTGACTCGTTAGAGGTAGATTTCAGATAATGATTAAGTCTAAACTCCGTAAAATGACCCTGGTAGATGCTAGGCAACGACGTAGTTGAACAATTGCTCAAATCATAAAAAAACTAATGGGTTTAACTCTCAATTAGTGAGAAATTGTTGCAGAAAAATAAGTTTGAATTTGTGAGTGACTAAACATTTTTTTAGTTGGATTTAATTGCGGCTAATTAATGAAATTTAAAATTATTAAAATCCAACGACACTTATAAATATGGGTAACTCCGATTAAACCATCAGTCTATTGTGTTATCATTAGAGGAACAGATGAATATTTTAAACGAGCAAGAATCAATTATAGATATAAGTTAACATACAACCAACATAATGTGCCTTTCTTAATCCATATCATATTAGATATTGCAAATTTTTTATGATTGTTTTTGTCAAATTTTATAATCAATGATTGTGTTCTCTTCATAATCTAAAAACATATCTTTTTTTAGAACGACAAAAATATGACTCTGCTTCGAAAGATATGTGTTATTTTAATCGGATCCACCTATTCGTTTTCTCGGAGGAAACTCATTGCTGAGAAAACCCTATTGCTCAACTTTAAGTACCATAACACAAAGATTAAGATTGATATATTTATTAATTTTTATTTGAGCTAGGTAGAGAGATAATTAAGGTAGCTGGGACAAAGTTAATATTTAAGTAGTACGGAAAAAGTAACGGGTTAGATACTAATTTTTAATTTTAGACGAGTTTAAGTTTTAATGTTAATTTTTACAAGTCCATCCTGTTTTGTTGTTTTTCACATTTAACATCGGCTTGCTATGAGTGAATCGTTGTTTGTTACATAGATCTTAATGTCTCTGTAGGTTAGGGACGGTTTAAGTTGTAATCCAGTAAAGATAATTTTTTTATCAAGATTATTTAAAGTTCTAAGTTAATTTTATCTTTTTATTAAAAGCATACTTCACTAAACAAATAGTTATACTCTATGTGCTTCAATCATTTGTAAATGCTCGATTACATCTTATCTTAAATGGTAATATTAGTAAGTACCTTCTCGGCCACGACACAATTTAAACAAACTAAGTTATTTTAAAATTTTAACGTAGTTAAATAACTAAATAGATAAAACTAGATACAAATATATAAAATAACCAATAAAATAATTATCTAGATGAAATTCAACTAAATCATTAGGCATAAACAATGAAACAGGAATAAAAGCATACAATTACTCACGTTTAGTTTGGTACTCAAATAATAATGCAGGTGGCTCCCGATCACCAAATGAGACCCCACTTGTTGCAATCATAATAAACTAAATTAAAACTACCAACTACTGTATGTATAAAAATCACAGGTTGGTATCAACAGTACCAGCCTAAAATTAGTCCACGTGTTCTGCTAATATTAGCCCATCTAATTTTTTTCTTTAACTTTATGCAATCTCAACTTCACCCTGACCTACACCAACACGTAGGCTACCATCAGCATCATCATAACATAACTATCCTTATTATCATTTCTCACCATGACTTAACCTCGGCCGTTATCTGATATGTAGTGAATCTCTTTCATAACGGCTGTTGTTCACAACTATAAACACCATTTTTGTCGTTGTAGGAAACTGTTACAATGTAAGAGGCGGTTGTCAGCCTCAGCACGACCATATACATCGTCAAGGAGAGAGGTCTCATGTCTATGGAGCTATACAATTAATGGTCGCATACTGCTTGAGAGGGGGGGGGGGAGGGAGAAGGAGAAGGAGGGCGGAGGGAGAAGGGGGGTTTATGCGTGATTTTATACATGGTTTTGTGCGGCGATAGTGGTGGCTAGCGGTGGGTCGTGGCTTCCAACCAAAGAAAAAGAGAGATGTAAAACAGAAATAACAAAGAAATATACGGAGTGTAATTTAAATTTTAAATTTTAATAGATACGTGAATTTGAGAAAAGTGGATTTTTAAATTAACATACAAATTGGTTTGACTAGAAATTGAGATCAATAAATATATCACAATTATTAAGCCGTGAGATGGAGTATGAAAATGAAATAGCATAACAAATAAAAATTTTAAATGTTGTTTTACAAGATTATAAGAAATTTACAACATGGCAGCAATTACTTAAAATAATATCGAAAGAGTGGCCCGCAGCGTCTCATTTCATCTTTCTTAAAATAAAATATACACATCACTCTTTACTATATAAATTTGTAGAGTTCTTGAGAATTTTATACTTCACTTAACGCCTTGCTCGCTTTTAGTTAATTAATTTGAACACCATAAGTATGTATGTTTTAGCTATTTCATTTATTCATATTTGTATTTTTTAACCAATAAATGCCCATCTTACAATATCTGGATGAAATATTTAACATGTCCTTTTCATATTTATATCCTACACGTATTTTTTTGTACGTGTTATTCAAATATTTAAACATTTAAAGATAGAGGGAGAGTGATAGTGGTTTCGACATTGTAAGAAAGAGAGTTTATGCTAACAATTAATATTGTACTATTGGAGAGATAGATAGGAAAACGTGAAACGTACAACTATTACAAAAGAAATAAAAAATAAATATAACAACTTGCAAGTCAATAAAAGTGTTATGCACATGGCAGGAATATCAATAAATTTTTATAAAATACATACATTTCGTACATACATAAATCTAATCTTTTGTAAATCAACAACTAATAAATAAGCATTTATTTTTTTAGTTTATTTTATAATATAAGTAATAAATAAAATAGCATACGGCAATTAAAAAGTAAAAGAAAAAAACTTAATAAATGAAAATAGTATAGGAAATTTTTTAACTGCATTCTAAAATAATAAAACTATAATCAATTATTAATTTTATTATTTTAATGTATTCTAATTAGAGTTTGTAAAAGGTTAAGGAGGGTATTGCATGTGGGATTATGGGTTGAATAAAAAAAGTGTGTATCCTTTTGTATCACATTAGAATTTAGAAGAAGATATGTTTGAAATATAGTTACTGGTTCAAGTAATATTGGTGGAGGAGATTTGATTTGTAACATGCAGCTTTTGGATTTAAGTATAATTATGCATCTATATTAGATAATTAGAGTATCTTAGCTACGGTAGTTATCTTGAGTAGTTATGTTGAGTAGTTATTTTGAGTAACTAAGTTATTTTGTCTTTTTATGAATACACTTTACAAGCTTGGGATACTAGGCTTTAAGCCAGATATTTTTTTAACTATGCTTTTATGTCTAGCTTCTTGGCTTTGTGAAATCACACTTGAGGATGATATGATTATAATCATTATGTGAACTCTTCCTTGAGTTAGCTCGCACGTACAACATATGAACGACGGGAATCAGCTCCTCTTGAGCACTTCCTTACCATTGAAAGGAACTAGATTTTATCAAACACGTGATTAAGGTGCTGCGACATGCGGCCTTGACCTGTACATCCAACGGATACATTGATCAAGATCATATTTGATTCGGTGGCTATGCATGATCTATACAGCCCCAGATGCATCAATCAAGATCTTCTCTCTCTTAATTTCTTGATGATATTGACACGTAAAATGAAATCTTTTCTGGTTTAGTCGGAGAAGCATGGGTTAGCTAGGTTGATTGTGTATATATCTGTGAGAGAGAGAAACATCATAAGGAATGATAATGGAATACAATATGTTTTGACGGGTTACCATTGCAGGATGAGTTTTTGTGTCCATTCTCAAGATTTTTCATCTTGCACTTTAGTTGAAATCTGCGACGATTGCTTTCTAATTTACAATTGTAATTACAAGAGTTTAGGTCTAAATGAAACGTAATAGCGTAATCCACATTATGTCTTCCATTCTTCGTCTTGCACATCGTTCATGATTTAGCGCTACATTGGTATGCTTTTGGACTTGCTTCTATTCCATTTACCTTTCTGTTATAAGTTGAATCCAAATTAAAACTGCATGAGAGCACAAATGTCTTTGGTTTGAATGATTTTATACAAAAGAAGTCTAAATCATTGCAACCAAAGATCAAGAAAAGATAGTTTCCTTTTAAAGTTACATGTCATATTTGTTGTTACATAAACTTAAAAGGAAGGCTTTAATTAACTCATGCTTACAACACTGCCAATATGTTAAAAGGTTCATAACAAGTGTTGTGTATTAAAATGATTTTATTAAAGATCATTGATTTGTTTTAAAATTCAGTAATGTTTACCACTTCGGATCAAAAAGATCACGTACGTTTGTTTTTTTTGTTGAAAAGGGATGATTGCAAGTGTTTAAGAAGAAATGTATAGATGTGTAAAGGATGAATTCGTTCTTGCTCTTTGTGTGTAATTACATAGGTATCATTGTTTTATACTTACACAATATGAGACGCACCAAAACATACAATCAAGGATGTCATGAATTTTTATGCATTTGTATCCATGATTTAATATTCGGCCACACTGCGAAGATCCTCGCGCAACGCGCGTGGGGAACGTTACTAATCAATGATAAAATATAATACATTAACATATATATTGGTTGAGTATGTTTTCTCATCTAATAGTTATATGAATGGACGGATTACGAGTTCCTTTCAAGATTGCCATTCTAGACTTCCAAGGTTTCGTATTCTAGCAACGGACATGATCAAAAGGGCTAGTAATCTGTCAATGATCTAAAAAACTATTAAAAAATGGAACATAATTACATTAATAGATTTTATGTATTTTAGATTTTAAATTAATTTTTAACAACCTAGCTCTTAAGTCTAGTATGATTAATCCGAATGGTTCTATGTCACACCCTCAAAAGCCACATGCGGGGTTCTAATGTAACGCATGTGACAAAACAGGATCTCAGTCATTAGTTATATTAAATGACACTATGGATTTAAGTGAAATGTTTGCTCATTAAATCATAAGTAAAATGCGGTTTGAAAGTAAAAGTTGCAGAAACGTAAAGTAAATGTAAAACCTAATTAAATAAATCCGCAAAACATGATGCCTATAAATAGTAATCAATGTAGTCAAAATTAAATGTTTGTGAGAGCATGTGACTCTAGAATGCAATCCTACTTCTTAGGCATGATGGCGACCTAAAAGGATTTATATGTGTCAACATAATGTTTGGTGAGTTCACAAGTTTAAATAAAAGTATTACGTTTGAAATGTCCGTTAATAAAGTAAACAAAGGTATACCCATATCGCAGGATCGGTGTTTTTCACTTAAACACAAATGTTTTCTCTCAAACTCACCTAGAATCACACTCGGGTAAGAATCAATAAGAGTTGATCACAATATGAAAAGTAACTAAGAACACAGAAAGATACTTTTATACATTGATTCTCAACTTAAAATACAAAGACTCTTACAAGCAGATGATAATCTTACCTCTATGAGTTACAAGGAGAACCTATATATAATACTATCTACAGCCGGATGTACTTTGATACCAGCTGGGATCCTTTAGCTAAAGCCTATACTACAAGAATATAGTTAAGGTATCTCAGATAAAGTCTTATCTGAGATTTGGTAGTCAGGACATGTCCCTGACTTACCTTTTGTCACCAACTAAAGATGGCAACTGTACTATCATGAAAAGGTAAACAGTGGAATAAAGTATGGTCAACAACATGGTTCTTTAGGAAGAAGCCATGCTGTATCAAAAGTCTGCAGCGGAGTGTCAGAGACCATATTTGTGTCCACTGGTTATAGCAGTGTCTTCCGAAGGTTAAATGGCTTCGGAAGAGTAAGTACTTCCGAAGCCACTTTATACTTCGGAAGAGGCTGCTTCTTTCAAGGCTTGGAGACTTCTTCTATTCATCATACTTCGGAAGTGGTCTTTACTTTATTCTTCTAAGTCTTGAACTTCAGAAGTATGCATTTGTCTTCGGAAGTAGAGTTCTGTGTTCGGAAGTTGGACTTTTCCTTTGTCTTCGGAAGAACTCTACAACCTACGGAAGTTCCATGATAAGCTTCTGAATCCTTTGCATGCAACACCAAAATAACTTAAGTGATTTAGTTTTGGTTGCATTAGCCTTCTTCTTGATCCAACAAACTCTCCCTAGGCTGATGCTACCAAAACTTCACTTATCTCGACTTCTCAAAACTTTCAGCACCAAGGAGAGCAAATATTTGTCAATCTCCTTGTTCTTCCCTGATGTGGTGCTAAGAAGCTTGTACAGATCCTTGGTAGACAGGAAATCTAGTCTATCACCTTGGATAACATGTACCCTTTGTTGTTGCCCTCTGAAAAGAGTTAGTTGATGGGAACTGTAATCATATTCCCATCAAACTATAGGTTCCAATTCAGGACCTTCCACCATCTATAGAAAGGTAGCACCTTTGGTGGGAGATCTTTCCTTGTCTTCCTGTCTTCTCAACTTCAACTTTTCTTCAATCTTTGCTTTTGTCGTTAGCTCAGCTAAATGAAGACTGCTGAGATGATTTCTGACGAGTGCAGCAGTTTTAGAGTTGGAGGGGTTGGAGAATGGCTTCTCTACTAACTTAGCAATGTCAAATCTGCTGGAGTGTAACAGAGAGGTTGCATTGAGTCTGTTGACTTCACCATTCTCTCTTTCCACAACAAAGTGGTGAGAAGGTTCATCGAACCTCCACTGGATTATCTTCCTTCTAGGCAAAAGAGGCTGACTAAGAATCTTGTCCTCTTTTCTTGTATCTAGCAGAGTCACCAGTTTCCTTCTGAGCTTCTTTTCTTCCTCATTTAAAGAGTCTGAATTGAGGCCTAAAAGTCTTGCAGCCTGGTCCAAAGTTCCTCTAGGCAAATCAAGGAATCTGTCTCTTGTGAGAGAACTTGAAGATCTGTCTACATAGGTAATGTTAACAGAGTCTTCTACACATGAGACTTCGCTCAAAGTGGTGCAATTAGTGAGCTTCATCTTGATTGCCTTGAACTCCTCAAGGGAGAGATGTTGAGAAGGCTAAGGGATGGTTTGGAGGGTGATTGGGTAGGTTTAGGTTCAGAGGTTCTGGCTAGTGTTTTGGGTAGGATAATGGGAAGTTTAGGTGGTTGAGGTAAGGGAGTAGTAGTGGTAGTGATGTGGGTTCAGGGGAAGGGTTCAGGTTTAATAGTGAATGGTGAGGGTGAAGGTTCAGGTTGTGGTTGGGTAGAAGTAGTGAAGGTCATCCCTTTTACCCTTCTATACATCTCTTTCCTTTTCCCCATCCGATGTCAGCCTTAATTTCACTGACAATCCGTTGGAGTGTCCTTTCAAACATAGGACCCACCTGCCTACCAGAGAAGCCATGAGCCCGAAGATAGCCCTTCATCCAGGCTTTCTCAGTAAGCTTCTTGGAGGCAGTGACCCTAGCCTCTTCTTCTTTCTTCTTCTTCTCTCTGGCCTTTTCTTTTGCAGCCTTCTTCCTTTCTTTCTCCATTGATCCTGCTCTTTGTTGTAGAGCCAGAGGATCGTATCATCGTTGTGTGGAGAGAGTTCTTGAAGATCAAACCTTTGGAGAGTAGGTTTATCCTGTCTCTCCTCAGCTGCAATTCATCCTCCTTCTGTTTCTTTTCCTTTTCCTCTAAGGCCAACCTGGCTTCTTCTTCAAGTCTCAGCCTGGTTGCCTTCTCCAGATCCACAACTCCTCTAATGGTAGTAGGAGTGTTTCTTCATTGGCAGCTCCCATTTCAATGAGCTGGTCAATGATCTGCTCTCTTCTTTTATTGATGATAACCTCCTGATTGGAGCAACTGCTTTTGTGCTGGCAGCTAGCAACTTCTCAGTCTGAAGTCTTCCTTTCTTCTTAAGTTTCTCAATCTTCTCCTCTTCCTGAATCTCTTCTGCAGTCATCTTCCTTTTTCCTTTATCCTTTGAAGATCCTGACTGTGGTGGTTCTTGGAGAGAGGTTTCTGATTGTGAGAAAGTCAAAGAGGTGTCTGAGATGGAGGTGCAATTGGAAAGTCCTCACTGCTCATTTTAGATGCCATTTCCCGGATAGCATCTGTGATGATCAGTTCCTCGAACATTTTGAACAGTCCTTCCGCAGCTTCCATTTCAGCTTCGGAAGATTCAGCTTGTTCTTCCGAGGCTTTAACTTCAGCTTCGAAGTTAAAGGAGATGCAGATTCTGTCCTACTGTTTCAGTTGCTAGGCCATCAGTTCCTATTTCCCCTTCGAATTGAATCTTAGGTTCCATGAGGACCTTAGGTTGACCAACTTCTTCCACAGTGGTAGAAGTGCAGTCAGCCTTTGAAGCTCTTCTGCTCCAAAGTAGATCATTGCAGCATCATGACTTGGCTGCTCAAAGGAAGATCTTAACAGAAACTTGGTGAAGAGTCTGTAGAGATCATTGAGCATCTTTGGATCAATCTAAAGAGTGACTTGAGATGTTTCAGGCGCAGAGATGATGGGAGAGGAAGATGTTGAAGTAGAAGGCTGACTCTGTGGTTCCTTGTGTGTTTGTCTTTGAACATTCTCCCCCTTTTTGGTAGCATCATCTTGAGAGCTAGATGAGCTGGAGGAGGAAGTCAGGGAGACCTGAATAGGTACATGCCTAACAGACCTCTCTATCTGTTTCTCAGCTAGTTAAGCCTTGAGATTGTCAATCTCAAGTTACTGAGTGGCAGATTTTGCCTCTAAAGTCCTAACCTAAGATTCCAGGTTTGAAACTTTAGAAAAAAGATCTTGAATGAGGAGTTGCATGCTTCCCTCATCTTCTTTCGAAGAATCACGGGGAGATGAGGTAACATACCTAGTATGTTCAGCCTCACCACCAGATGTGGTTTCTTGGCACCCTGGTTTCCCATGCTCAATGATGTCTCTTTCAGAGTCATCAAAGGGCTCGGTTGTCGTAGATTCAGTCTGAGAAATATTACCACTGTCCACAAGGTCCATTGAGGCACCTTCTATAGTGGCAGCTGAATATACATGAGTCCCCTCTACATCAGTGGGACTCACCTCAATAGTTGGTTGCTGATGGGGGCTGGAGATAAGGGATTTCTCCGAGCTCTGTTGATCTTAGAGAGGGTGTTGTAGATCAACTTCATTGCCATGGAGAGATGTTATCTCTTCATCCGTTTTAAACAAAAGGTCAGTGAAAGATAGGATGGGTAAACCTACTGACCCGGGACTTTGGTCAATGTCTATAGGCATTGAGCCTCTGGTGGGGCTGTCCTTTGTTTGCTGCTCAGGGGAGTATAGAGACTCACCCTGAGGGCTTTCAGCTTGGGTTGTGGGCTCATGGGTCTGAGACTGAGGAGACTCAAGACCTAAACTGAGGTCAAAAGAGAAGGATGGAGAGACATCTGACTGAGTGGAAGCCCATGTTTTCACTCAAGTCTTTTTGGATTGAACAAGAGGGGCTTGTTTAATCAGAGTAGATTGAACAAGGGTTCGTTTGGGGCGTCTCTGATAAGTGATGGTGATGGGTGGAGAAGGTAGTGTTGGCATTGTGGGGTAGTTGCTGGTGTGGGTTCATCACCTGTGGGGTAAACAGGGATATCACCAGGAGCCGTTGGCTCAGTCATACCTGGAAGAAGTGCAGTATCTCTTCCTGTGAAGTTGGTGGACACTCTCTTCAAAGTCTTGAAGATGGTCAGCCTCATTTGAGGAGCAGACAGAGCAGTTGCACAGACAAGCTTGCTCTGCTCCAGTTCGCAGTTGATTATGTGCTGGAGAAACCTAGGATACATAAAGAATGTGTCCTTCTGAAGATTTCGCATGAGGTTAGTCAGCACAAATCTTGAATAGTTGAAGCGGAGGCGTTTTACCAACCCATGAACAAGGCACCCAAGTTCATATGGGATTTGATCCCATCCCCTAGATTTATTCGACAAGCAGTGAAATACCACGTGTAGCAGGAACTTCCGTTTGTACGAGAAGTTAAATTTGTAGACAGTTGACCTGCTAACGTCTCCACCATATCCCATTTGGAGATAAGAATTGTCCAAATCTACTTTGGGGAATTCCGTTGGAGCGCCCTCATCATGAAGCTCTAGATGCTCCCTGATGATCTGTTCAGAAATGACCAACTCCTGGCCACAGATGCTCGATCGAATGACACGGACCCTATTTAGGGTTTCAATCTGACCATTTGCCTAAAATTCAGACATATGGTTTGAGTAAATTGTGGGGTTTACAATCAGAGCGGTGTAATAAGAAGATTGGGTTAGAAAGGAGATGATATCTGAGAAGTCAGCATCTCTTGATGAATCAAGAAGTGCGACTTGGTTGTGCTGAGGGTTGAAGGCCATTTGGAAAGGTGAATGGGGATGATTTGAGCTGGGTAAAGTTTAGTCAGAGAAATTTCTAGGGCTGTAAAATTTGCAAGTAAGAGAGTGAAAGTGAATAGTCGAGATTATTTAAAAGATTGTGGAATGGCGGTAATGGGGTTAGGATAAGGTGATGTGATGGTTTAGTGGATGAAATGACAGTGGCGGTAAGGTTAAAAATCAGTTAAATAATCCGACATCATTAACAAAATCTTTGCTTTTTACAGTGTGGGGCCCAAGAAATTTTACGTTACACAGTGAAATCTCTCTTCCGAGTGTAAAACATTTCCGAAGGTAACTTGTCTTCTGAAGACAATTCTTACTTCTGAAGCCAAATCTTTGCTTCTGAAGGTTAGAGTTGCTTCCGAATAGAGAATTTGTAAGTTTCGGAAGTAGATCTGATATGAAATCAATCGCTTCTTTCGAGACCAAAAATTCTTCCGAGAAGAAAGTTATCCTTTGAGAAATTTTGCTTCGGAAGATATAGAATGTCTTCCGAAGGTTAATTTCTCTTCAAAAGGAATTTACACTTAGAAAATTTCAGAGAGAATTTCTTGTAACAGGGCTTAAATTATATTGACACAAGGCTTACATATTAAAGGTTTTCAAAAGAGATCAGATTAATCAATGTTTATCATCCCAATAGTTGTTATGAGATACTTAACCTTTGTTCATCAAAAGCTTTGGTAAACAGATCAGCATATTGTTCATTTGAATCAACTTTGACTAAAGTTGATACATGTATGTCCCTAGATCATGATATGTGATGTAATAGTTCTTGTTTGGTATGATTAATGAAATGATATTGATAGTCTGTTAGTTATAAAGTTTAATAGCTCATTAATGAGTCGTGACTAAATTGATTGGGTTTATGATTATTTGAATGGTTGCACATTATGTTATATTAATTACTAAAACATTCAAACTTAACTTAATGAAGTTCCCATGCGAATGGCTCATGCGAATGAACATAAGCATGAAGAACTTCACACGATTGACTCAGTCGCACGACTGAACCAGGAGACTGGATCTGTCGTACGACTGTAACATAATATTGGCTCAGTCGCACGACTGAACACTCAGTCGTACGAATGAATCAACCGCATGGTTCAATCGCACGACTAAACCAGACTAATGGTTCAGTCGCACGATTGAATAATACCAACCTATAAATACAACTCAATTCGTGAAAAATAAGGACTCTCGATCAATTACGATTCCAGACGAACCCTAGCCGTCCAGAAACCTTCCAAATCGTTCTCCAAGTTCATAGAACACATTAGATCGATTCCTTATCGATTTCTAACGTTAGTTTCAATCCTTGATTGATTCTTCGTGTGTTCTCACTGATTGGATTGCCAATCAAATAGGATTCCGCACTATTTGATCTGGTTTACACGTGATCTCTAGGTATTTCCGTCAAATACCAGGTCCTAACAAGTGGTATCAGAGCTATTGGCTCTTGATTACGTGTTGATTCAATCAAGATTGCATAAAAGTTTGTGTTTTTGCACTAAAAACACAATCTTTGGCATCAAAAGTGATCTTGGAAGATCCCTGCTCATCGAAGTTTGGTTTCTACGGACTTAGGCGATTAGAACTTGTGAAATTTCGAATCTTTACGGCTGAAACCCGTCAAACCTAGAATTTTGCAAAACAGCAGCTTCAGTCGCACGAGTGACTCATTCCACGACTGGACTCCATTCGCATTGCCCATACGCACGATTGGACATAGTCGCACCCTCATTCGTACGACTGAACCGTCGTTCGCATAGCTCATACGCACCAGATTCATTCGCACGACTGAACCAATCGCCCAGTTCATTCGCACGATTGAACCAATGGCAGAGCTTATACGCACGATTAGCTCATTCGCATCCTTCAGTCGCATCAGTGAAAGTTTGTTTGATTAGATTTAAGTTTTAGTTATGGAAGATCAGATGTCAGCCTTTACTGCTGGGAAGGACTCAAGGATACAGAACCTGCTGTTGCTTGAGAGTGAGGTGGGGAATCACAATAAACCACCAAAGCTTTTGACTTTAGATGAGTTTCCCCACTGGAAACAACGTTTTGAGATCTACCTTAATGGAGTAGATCCTAATCTGTGGGAAGCCATTGAGATAGGTTATAGTACACCGGTGGGAGCTGATGGAGTTAAACTAACATTAGGCGGGATGACAGACGCACAGAAAGTAAAGTACAATGCAGAGAAAAGAGTGTATGCATTGATCACTCAGTCTATCCCCAAAGACATATTCCCCCAGTATTCAGAGAACAAGCAGTCCAAGAAACTGTGGGATGAGCTAGAGAAAAGATATGATGGTAATGCATCATTGAAGGCAATCAAGGCAAAGGAGTTAAAGAAGGAATTCGATAACTTCTCATCAATTGGTAATGAAAGTTTGGACAAGTCATAGACAGATTCTACCACTTGATGAGCGAATTGCATACACATGGAGTGGCTACTACCATGGAAGAGAAAGTAAGCAACTTCGCAGACGGTTGCCTGATAAGTGGGCTACATTCGTGTCTAACTAACCTGAGACAGAATGGAATCCTTGTAAAGCTGGATATAAATGACTTCATTCTTAAGTTGCGAGAAGAAGCACTAAGGATGAAGTATAGAGCTCAGAAGTCTTCGTACACACAAATCCAGCTTTATACAACGCCACGCCTCAAGCTAAGACATCTGGAGCACCCCTCCAGACTGCTTTTGTGTCTAGCTCGTCAGGTCCTTCACATGCTTCTCCTTCTGATCAGACACGTCTGGGTCTCATCATGTACCCATCATATTGGATCAGAAGCAAACGCTACCAACTGAAGATCGAGAACCCGTAATGTGACCGTGGAAGTAGCACGAGAGCATATGGATCTTTTAGCAGCAGTGGTTCATTCATATGATGGACTTGTTGCCGGGAAGATTGGAAACTGCCATCTGGCAGATGAGACTACGAGCAGGTGGATGAGATGGAGCTTGAAAGAATGGATATAATGTGGGCCTTAGCAAGTGCTGTCCGGAGGGCGAAAAGTTTGTGAAAAAGACTGGACAGAACTTGGTTGCTACTAAGGATACCACCTTTGGCTTCGACAAGAGTAAAGTGACCTGTTTAACTGTGGTGAGAAAGGGCACTTCAAAAGAGATGTGTCAAGCCAAAGAAGACGGGGAATGGGAACCGTTCTCTCCTTTACTTTACTCGCCAAGACAAGCAAGCCTCTAGTTCTACTTCATCAAACAAGGATCCAAAAGCCTTAACTGCTCATGATGATGAAGGACAGGATTGGAGTTTTAGGTTTGTCTCACCAGGAGAATCTAACATTGCCAGTGTTGAGGATATTGATGATGATTCTGCGAGTGAAGGTGATATAGCAGTTGAGATAGCAATGTCACATAGTGAAGAAACAACTGCAGCCGAGGTCAGTTACAAACCAATTGAGGAAGTTTCCACGTCAGAGACAGAAAAGCCAGAATCACCAGAACCAGAAACATCTGATGCTGCACTGATGGCTAACTCTTCTGAACCAACTCAGGTAAGTACCACTGACCAAATTTTTAATAATCATGCTTGTTCTGATTTGATACTTTTAGGAATAGCATAGATGAAAATTTGCTAGGTTATTAGATCATAATGATAACTTAGTAAAAATTACGTCTGTGCACTGAGGCTAATAGAGTACTTAAACAAAATGAGCATAGTTATAAAGAAAAATAGACCTATTGACTAAACAACTTAGGGAAACCGAAGTAGTGGCTTTAACCAAGCAAATGACATTAGGTACTATCTAAACTCCCTAGAAGACACTAAGAAACAAAAGGCAGTTCTAGAAGTCGAAGTTAATTCATTAAAACAGAAACTGCATAGTTGGACTAGTTCTTCACACATAGTTCAACACTTAGTAAGAGAAAGGAATAACGGGGAGGGATTAGGCTACAAAGTGGTTCCACCACCACCTGAGACCTTGATGAACACTAAGTCTAGACCAGTAAATAATAACCCCATCAAGGATCATGTGGTGACCACTCCTCTTGTTACTGATCCAGACACCTCATGTTCATCTACTGAATCTGGTCAGAAACAAAAGGAGCCACTTCAAAGGCAAAGGGTAAATTGCCTTGTGTTAACCTGGAAAATGAATTTGAAAAAGTTACTTAAAGTCAGGGTCAAACAGAGTCAAATCAGAACCTAAAAGGACTTCAAATCTACTTTTTCACATGCTTCAAGTCAAAAACCATTAACCAAAAAGTAAAACAGGTTAAGACAGTAAATTTTGTTAAACCAGAGAAACATCAAACTACAAGAGTCAAAAACTAAAGTGGTTGATGTTACTAGAGTGTCACGTACCTCTCCACAAAGAAAGTTTAATCATAAAGTTGATAGCAGCGTGCTACAACTGTGGAGAATATGGACACATTGCTTCCTACTGTAATTTTTATCAGACACCTAGGAAGAAGATTGAACTTCAGGACTCAAAACCTAAGTCTTCTAAGAGGAGTTCTCTTAACTCCACCTAGAAGAGCTAGTGAACCTAAAGTCCAACCTGTAAGCCAGACGACTGTTTATCATAAACAGGCATTGCACAAATCTGGCTTGGAAAGAAAAGTCAACCCTCGTGTCTGATACTGATAACAAGAAGGAACCTGAGCTACCCTCACCCTCTAAGGGTCAATGGGTGGAGTTATGATGTGTGATGCCTCTGGGAAACCCAAGACAGTCAAAGCTTGGGTTCCTACCTAAACTGATTCATTTACTTTGTATGTGCAGGGTGTTCGATATAGTGCTGAGACTAACACGTGGATTATAGACAGCGGAGCATCCAGGCACATGACAGGAAATAGAGCCCTTTTATCTAACGTCAAACAAATAAAAGGAGGGCATGTTTCCTTTGCAGGAAACAAAGGAGGCTATATCACAGCTCAGGGAGAAGTGGGAAATCAGAAAGTTAAGTTTGATAAAGTGAACTACGTTCAACAACTTCAGAACAACTTACTTTCTGTTTCCCAAATCTGTGATAAAGGATTTAAAGTCATCTTCGATAACCAGAAGTGTTACGTGCTGAAGAAAGAATATATGATCCCAGAGGACCAAGTTCTGATGACTGCTTCAAGATATAAAGACCTTATGTCTTGGATCTGTCAACAGCTGCCACAACGGATCATGAGGTTCAGTGTTTTTTATCTAAAGCTACTGAGAAGGATTCCATCTCCTGGCATCGGAGAATGGGACACATTAGTCAAAGGAAGATGAATCATTTGATTCAGAAGGATTTAGTGAGAGGAGTGAATGTCAAGAACTTCCAACTTCCTGACTTTTGTGTAGCTTGCAAGAAAGGCAAAACAAAAAAGAAGTCTCATAAGGAAAAGAAAGTTCATTCAATAGAACTTCCTTGAGCTTCTTCACATGGATCTGTTTGGTCCAGTTAGTACAAGGAGCATTGCAGGCGACGTGTACTGTTTGTGGTCACTGATGACTACTCAAGGTTCACTTGGGTAATGTTTCTGAAATCCAAATCAGAAACTTTGGAGACATTCAAGGAATAGTAACCACACTGGAATCCCTCTACAAGCTAAAAGTTAGACAAATACGCTCAGACAACGGGACAGAATTCAAGAATCAAGGGATGGAGGCATACTGCAAGGAAAAGGGAATTGTGCATCAATTCACTTCTGCTTACACACCTCAGATGAATGGCGTTGCTGAGAGAAAGAACAGGATTTGATAGAGACAGCCGGACTATGCTGGCAGACTCGAAACTGCCTATCCAATTCTGGAATGAGGCAGTGGCAAATGCGTGTTATACACTGAATCGAGTCCTAATAGTCAAGCGCCACGGAAAGACATGTTATGAGCTACTACAAAGACGCAAACCGAATTTGGAGTATCTTGAACCTTTTGGCGCACCGTGTACACTTCTGAAAAGACACAAGAAGGAAATTCAGCGAGAAGGCAGTTGAAGGAATTTTTCTAGGATACAACATACCGAACAAGCGAGTTTACAATAACTCAACGGCTTGTAGAAGTGTGGTGTAATGTCGACGTTCAGAGATATACCCACCACCTACAGGCAAAGGACCTGCATACTTCTTCGATTATGATGGATTCTTCAAATCCTTCAACCCTCTCTCTCCCCTCGGATGATGAGTTAGCTACTAGGATGATGTATGATATTCTAAATACACCATCTAGCACACAGGGAGATCATCTACTCAGTCAAAAGGGTAGTCGATGAAGTGACTCCTCCTCTGAAGATGAAACTGAAGCAGATGACCAGAACAGTCAGGAGGAACAGGTTCCAGTTCCTGAAAGTCCACAAGCATCCATAAGTGATGCACCCTCGACTTCGAACCTCAAACTCCAACCTCCTCAGATGCAGAACAAAATGTTCACAATCTTGGTTCGGAGGTGACTGTGCCGACTACTCCAGGATCACGACTAACGTCTATCATCCCCTTGACAATGTTATTGAGATGTCCGATCAGGAGTACAAACCCGAAATCAGCTATACTCAGCTGATTACGCCTCAGTTATGGAGAAGGTTACATTCATGATGGTGCTTATCGATGTTTTGTTTCGCAGGTTGAGCCAAAATATGTCAGTGAAGCACTAAATGATGAGGCGTGGGTGAGTGCCATGCAAGAAGAACTTCTGCAGTTTAAGAAGTTAGGTGTATGGACTCTGGTTGATAGACCTAAAGTGCTAAAGTCATTGGCACCAAATGGGTACTAAAATGAAAGAAGGATGACCAAGGAGTCATTATCAGGAACAAAGCTCGACTGGTGGTTCAAGGTTTTCGCCAAGTCGAGGGGATTGACTATATGAGGTGTTTGCACCCGTGGCAAGGATGGAAGCTATTCGTATCTTCCTTGCCTATGCATCGTACATGAATTAAAGTCTACCAATTAGATGTGAAGAGTGCATTCCTTCATGGGGATTCAGGGAAACAGTCTATGTAAGTCAACCCGAGGATTTGAAGACCCTTATCATCGGGATAGAGTTTACAAGCTCGACAAAGCTTATATGGGCTTCATCAAGCTCCTCGAGCTTGGTATGAGAAACTCTCGACTCATCTTGTGAAACACGGCTTTCGCAGGGGAGTCATTGACTGTACACTGTTTATTAAAGAAAAGGATGGTGACCTACTGCTTGTACAGATATATGTTGATGACATAATCTTCGGTCAAAGAACGAAGAGTTATGCAAGAGTTTGAAGCAGTGATGAAGAAAGAGTTTGAGATGAGTGCTATGGGGGAGATGAAGTTCTTTCTCGGGTTACAGGTGGATCAAACACCTAATGGGATCTTTCTACATCAGACCAAGTATGTAGGAGACATTCTCAGTCGCTTTGAAATGGAGAATGCTTCTGCTGCTGGGACTCCACTTGCTACGAATCATGATATAGCACCTGATGAGAATGGAGATCTTGTAGATGCCACCATGTACCGAGGAATGATTGGATCCCTCATGTATCTCACTGCCTCAAGACCTGATATCATGTATGCTACATGTTTATGTTCTAGATATCAGGCTAAACCTAAGGTCAATCATCTGATCGGGGTCAAAAGGATTTTTCACTATCTAAAGGGTACACCCACACCGGGGTTGTGGTATCCTCATGATGACGATTTTGAGCTCACAGCGTATAGTGACTCGGACTATGGAGGCTGCAAAATGAACTACAAGTCTACATCAGCGGGGTGTCAATTCTTTGGGAGAAGATTAGTTACATGGCAGTGTAAGAAGCAGACATCGGTTGCATTGTCAACCTGTGAAGCTGAATATGTTGCTGCTGCAAGTTGCTGTTCACAAATCATTTGGATTCAACAGCAAATGTGGGATTACGGTTTAAAATTCTCATCTACTCCTATTTTTGTTGATAACTCTGCTGCAATTGCAGTAACCAAAAATCCGTTCAACATCCTAAGACCAAACACATCGGTATTAAATACCACTTCATAAGAGACTGTTTTGAAAAGAACTTATTGATGTGGTTAAATCAATACTGATTTTCAACGTGCTGACCTCTATACTAAAGCCTTTGATAAACCACGTTTTCAATATTTGCTAGAGGTCAACGGCGTTAAAAAGAAAAGTGAGGTAATTCCTGATGAGAATAATGTGTAGTCCGATGTAGTTTCGTTAAAGTTTATTTTATGTTCTGTTATCTGTTTCTCTTTTTTGTCTGTTATATTTAAACTCATGTTATTTTGCTGTCTTTAAAATCCAAAAATATTAAATCGAAATGATTTTAGTATTTTAGGGGAGAATATGTCAGCAAGTTAACATTAACAAAAAAAATGAGGGAGAAGGGGTACTAGCTGAAATAAGGTAGATTGTGTTTGTGATACCGATTCAATACCTTTGGAATATGATAGTACACAGGAACAAATCAAGAGGGACTTTAAAATTAAGGTTTGACAAGATGCAAAAGTTCAAAGCATAAGTCTTGTAGTCTAAGCAATATAAAAAGGGAAGATGATAGAAAACTGGCAACTCCTAAGGTGACACAAAGAAAGTAGACTTAGAGGCTGCTAGACCACAAATGATATGTTGGTAGATTCAACACAATAGACAATTGGACCTGATTGGTGATCTCAAGATCAAACTAAGTTTTCAACTGACTGTGGGCTTCCATCTATCACTGGTTAACACAATCAAATAATTTCCAATAAGGGGTATTGAGCATTTAAATGCCACAAAAGTGTGCAGATGACCATAATTAGAGCAAGCTTGAAAAAATGAAAGACAAATGCAATAAAGCTAATGACGTATGTTGTTGGTGCATATGGTGTCAAATAAAATAAGCTGCTCTAACAAGGAGATAGGTTTTGTGCCTCTCTGCTGTGTGATGGCACTGACCTGAGGATAAGCATAACCTAGATATTCTAGAATTCATTGTTGTTTGCCGCCTCTCTGCTGTGCGGTGGCACTGACCTGAGGACAGGCTTCTCTTTGAAAGCTCTAAGAATAGTCTCTTCTTGTATAATACCCGTAGACCGCTCAAAACCTCTGAGGAATGTTGATTACCATATAATGTGGGATCCACAAATGTTAGCTGAAATAATTAAACCTAAATCAGTCACCAGTCTGCATCAAAAGTCTATGTATGGATTTAAGTGGACAAACATACTGACAATCTTAGTGCTACATTCTCAAGAGTTCAAATCAATGTGAAAATCTAAGAGTTTCAGTATGATTTCCTTAAGTTGCTAACGACTCTGGATGAACACCGAGAATTTAAGCATCAAAAAGTTTAATCACAAGTCCCAAATGATTTGATGTTCCTGTATGATTCCAAAATTGAGTTGGTCCAGATATGATCAATCTAAGTTGAAGCTGTCTACTCCTAATCAAATCCCTTAGATTTCCATCTTAGGGCTTTATCTCTCACAAAAAGTCCAAAATAAACTTTAGTTGTGTAGTTTAGTTTAAGTTTCTATGTTTATCTTTTATTTATGTGTCTGTCGGACTACATCAGGGAATCAGAAGGAATTAACTTACCTAAAAGGGTCATGTCTGAGATGGCCACATGTTTTTCAAAATTTAAAAGGTCATGTCTGAAGTGACTGAATGGTTAAGAGCTTACAATGTTATTATCAAAAGTGAAAAGGGTCTTAATAGTAAATGTTCAAATGACTGTAAACTCACAAAGTGTGACCCATTCGTACTAGTGGATCATGGTTATCGACCAACTATGCGAATGGCTTCCAATCGCCGAATGGACATGAAATGATCCATTCGACCGAATAGAAGGGGGAGAATGAAACAGTAGACCGACTGAGGCTCAGTCGTCAACTAAAGAGTGAATAAGGAGTCCGAATGAGTCAGTCGACCGACTGAGACTCAGTCGGCCGACTGAATGCGATTGACTAGGCCAATCGTACGACTGAACCTCAGTCGCCCGAATGAACTGTGCGAATGAGGCCAGTTGGCCGATTGAAATTAGGGTCAGTATTTAAAGGCCTCAGTCGATCGCATCTCACTCATCACTCCCAATAGCACCCCAAATCGCATTCTTTACCGTTACTCTGTCAAAATTGCCACAGATTCTGATTTACATGCTGTTAAGTTTCTTACATTCGAGTGACGTTTTACAGGTACACTACTCTTTGAATCTTACCAAAATCAGCACATTACCGACCTACAATAGAGACCCCGATTGAATCAAGAACCGAACTGTGAATGACCTAATCACCTATGTAAATTAAGCAAAATGTTAAAATTGAGTTTAATAGGTTATTAGTGACAAGTAGACGAGGCAAATGGACCATTAAACACTGTTAAATGACTTAGATTGGTCAAGATTCGACCCACAGGCGATCGAACAGTGGGGCAAGCGACTGGTCGTTCGAATGAACTCCAATCGCACGATTGAACCTTACGATTGGATCATTCGACCGACTGAACCACCCGAATGAGTCCAGTCGGCAGATTGAACTCAATCGCATGTCTCAATCAGCCGATTGAACTCAATCGCATGCCTCAATCAGCCGATTGAACTCAATCGCATGTCTCAATCAGCCGATTGAACTCAATGCATGTCTCAAACAGGCGACTGACTTCAGTCGCATGATTCATTCGCACGAATGAATCAAAATGACTTTCAACTTTACACTTAGAACAAAAGTTTTCATGTCTTATGTACTAATGTTCTATGTCTTGTGTGTTTCAGATAAATGGCAGAAAGATGGTCCATAAATCCAAAGCACAACATCTGTGCCCATTTGGATCACACCACCAAGAACGGGCTGAGTTTACCGACATTATAGCTTTTCTGAGACGGTCCCGGATTCATAAGGCTATCTCCACGCCTTGCACGCCATATAGATCACTCCATCAGGCATTCTGGGAGAATGCCTTGGTGGACCGCTCTCATGAGCCGTACTGTATTAGGAGCTCTATACTGGCCCATGATATTGAGATCTCTGCTGCTGCCGATTCAGAGGGTCCTAGAGTTCGGGGATGACGCTAATCATCCTACTAAACTACATCCTTGACAGTGAGAGGATGTTTCCTGAGGATAAAGTACGCTGCGGATATCAACTCAGGTGCTCAACAAGAGCAACCTGAGCCCCCAGTACAAGTACTTAGCACACGTGATCTCAAGTGTGTTGCATCGAGAGGGGTAGGTTTGACGACCTCTCAGACCAGATTCAAAATGCCTGCGTGGCACTGGTTCTGAACCACCCCTTCAGTTTTTCCAGCATGATCTTCTCTCTAGTGGAGAATTTGGAGGTAAAGGGAAAAGAGGGTTTTGTATGAACCCCAGATTCTTACAGCTCGTCTTCAACGAGAAGCTGCCACAGTTGCCCAAGGAGAGTCATGACACAGTGGCCTTAGAGATAATGGATGATACTACTCTGGGCAGGATGAGAGTTTACAGGGGAAAGCAGATTAAGCCCCAAGTGAAAAGAATGATTGGCCACTTAGCAGATG
This sequence comes from Flaveria trinervia, assembly GCA_025506515.1. Taxonomy (NCBI): domain Eukaryota; kingdom Viridiplantae; phylum Streptophyta; class Magnoliopsida; order Asterales; family Asteraceae; genus Flaveria; species Flaveria trinervia. The sequence goes on from CM046455.1 coordinate 62,435,929, forward strand.
AAAGTTATGTGGCACCGGGGAGACGCCAATGGCGTCACAAGGACAGTGACTCCGACGTGGAGCCAATTGTCCTCCCTACGATGATTCAGAGGAGGATGACAGTGGGGATGATGCTATTCCATCCAGAGGCACTGTGTCTGATTCTGTTCCCTCTGTGTCTGTCTCACCTGCTGAATAACTGAGTCAGCAGGATTTCATCAAGATTTTGTTCTTAATGAGGAAGATGAGGATGAATCTGATGAGGAGCCACTGACCCGAACTGTGGGAAGGAAAGTTGTTCCCACAGAACATGGGTTAAGAGTTGTTGGTGAACAACCGAGAGGCTCCGGAGATACAGAAGCTGACCCAACTTATGCTCCGGGGTCCTCAGGCGGGATTGTAGGGGGAGCATCCACCTCGAAGGGAACGAGGAGAAAACGGATGGCTCAACCCCATGGGCAGAAACCTAAGAAGAAGCGTAGGGTAACCTTTATCACTACCACATCTACCATACCTTCCATCACTACCACCTCTTCAGACACACCATCCACCACCATGCCTTCCATCACACAGCACGCTTCCTCCACCACCACATTCTTCACTCCCTCATCCCGACCACCACAAGACAGACCCCAGCCACCACTACATCATTACCCCACACACTCACCACCACTATCATCCCGACCTGACCCGATATTCTCCACCACCACCACCACCACTGGCCACCAAACCGAGCCCTCAGCCTTTCCCTCACACACCTAGATCTCCTCTACCTCCAATCGGGGTAGAGGAACAGCTGTCGTCGTTAATAGAATGGTGTTGCAATTGCTGGCGGCTGATGAGGAAAAGACGACTCAGATCCGCCAGCTTACCGACCTGACTGCTGCACAAACGCATAAAATTGCAGAGCAGGATCGAGTAATTGAGGAGCAGGCCCAGCAATTGGCTGCCCAGAGCACTCAGATGGACCAACTCCGAGCTCAAAGTGTCACAGCTAATAAGCAAATAGAGGAGTTGGAAAAAGCTCAGAGGACCATTTTGCTAAAATTGAAAGGATCAAAGGAGGAACCTTAAAGATAAGGGATGGAGACAGAGATAATGAAGATGATGAAGACGATGATGATAATGAGAGTGATGCTGATGAAGAGAGACCGAGGAATGGTGGAAGATGAAGACACTGAAGAAGGAGAAGCAGCTGAATCTGTCTCAGCTCCAGGCAAGAGAAGAGAACAAAGAACAGACAAGATCAGTCAGCTTCTGCTTCTACACCTTCACGTGAAGAGTCTAGCATTCAGGATAAAAGTAAATAGTAGATGTTTATGTATTTATTTACTTTTGTATTCTGTATTGAAAAAAACCATGTACTAAATGTTTATATTAAGTTAATGCATTTTGTTTGATAAATTACTAATGATTTGAGTGTGAAATGTGTAAATCAAACAGATCCAAAGTACCACAGAGATGAGTTTGATATTGCTCCCCTTCAACAGGTCAAGTCTCAACTCACAATGATTCTTGATCTGCAAGGGATTATGAGAAGGTCAGTGAGTTATACCCCTGAAGAAGGTGAAATAATTCACGACCTATCTAACGAGCAACTGGCAGAGATGTTCAGACTCAATCCTGATGAAATTGTCAAGGATGCTCCAACAGTTGATTCAACCAGTGACGACGAACTACATGACGTTGATGAAGTTGAGGTTGAAGATATTGCTGCTGAAGAGTATCCTCAGTATGCTGACAACGAGGGTAATCTGGTCCCTAATCTGGGTGAGTCCCTAGTCAGTGATATGTTCGAGGTACTAGACAAGATGGAGCAGGAAGCAGGAAAGACCAAGGAACAGCCCAAGCCTCAAACGATGATGTGTACATTCGAAAGACTGAGTGGGCTGAATGTTTTAAAGAAGTCAGAGCCCAACGTGTTGCACCGAAGAGGAATGCCTACACCAAGTTCTACAGCGTCAAGAAACATCTTACGGTGTCAGGCAGGATTATAGCATGGGCATATTTGTGATGATCTTAATGTTTATGCCGTTAAGAGGGAAAAAGGCATAGAGTATTTAGATTTCCACATGATCTAAAGACTCTACCAGGATTTGAGCTCAACCAGCTGGCCAAATTGAAGCTGTTGTATGCTGACCCGAGAAAGATGTCAGGCTGGTTTGAGGCTGCCCTAAAGAAAGAGTACCACACCAGGTGGATTAACTTTAGACCTCAACAACCTACAAGGTATATTAGAAGGTCTGAGATGGATGCCATTACTGGAAAACCAAAGATTGTGTTGAAGTGGAATCCTCCGCGCACAATGTCAAGAATCCCACTTCGGGAAATGACAAGGATTTCACTCCACACTTCAAATGGTGGTACTATGATTGGAGAACTGCTGAAGCTGTCATAGTTCTGAACAAAGGGAACCAAATGGATACTGTCAGGGTATTCGACCCAATGTGGCTAACCAACTTGTCTGCTAATGATGTCTATACATTATAGAAGTGGCCACTGTTCTATGACACACAAGACATTGTACAAGCCCTCCAGTTCCAAAACGTTATACGACTTTGCTTCGCGTTTGATATTCACGCGGGAGTCACACAAGAGGAGAAGTACAAGAAATATGAGGAGGTAATGAAGAAAACAAGACATTAGAGAGATCTAGGTCCAAGGGGGAGTTTGTTGATACATGTATGTCCCTAGATCATGATATTGATGTAATATTTCTTGTTTGGTATGATTATGAATGATATTGATAGTCTGTTAGTTATAAAGTTTAATAGCTCATTAATGAGTCGTGACTAAATTGATTGGGTTTATGATTATCTGAATGGTTGCACATTATGTTATATTAATTAACTAAAACATTCAAACTTAACTTAATGAAGTTCCCATGCGAATGGCTCATGCGAATGAACCATAAGCATGAAGAACTTCACACGATTGACTCAGTTGCATGACTAAACCAGGAGACTGGATCAGTCGTACGACTGCAACATAAGATTGGCTCAGTCGCACGACTGAACACTCAGTCGTACGAATGAATCAACCGCATGGTTCAATCGCACGACTGAACCAGACTAATGGTTCAGTCGCACGATTGAATAATACCAACCTATAAATACAACTCAATTCGTGAAAAATAAGGACTCTCGATCAATTACGATTCCAGACGAACCCTAGCCTTCCAGAAACCTTCCAAATCGTTCTCCAAGTTCATAGACACATTAGATCGATTCCTTATCGATTTCTAACGTTAGTTTCAATCCTTGATTGATTCTTCATGTGTTCTCACTGATTGGATCGCCAATCAAATAGGATTCCGCACTATTTGATCTGGTTTACACGTGATCTCTAGGTATTTCCATCAAATACCAGGTCCTAACAACTAACTTGATAAGATTTTTCTCATGAATGTCTCTAATAAAATGATACCTGATGTCAATGTGCTTAGTCTTGGAGTGCTTCACCGGATTTTTAGTAATGGAGATAGCACTGTTGTTGTCAATATGGATAGGAGTACTCATAAAGTTGAATCCATAGTCCAACATCTGATTTTGAATCCATAGCAGTTGAGCACAGCAGCTAGCAGCAGCAATGTATTCAGCTTCAGCAGTTGATGTAGAGACACGGGATTGCTTCTTGCATTGCCATGAGATGATCCTTCCACCAAGAAATTGACATCCTCCTGATGTTGATTTCTTATCAATATTGCAACCTCCATAGTCACTGTCAGAGTATCCATAAAGATTGAAATCCTTGTTTCTGGGATACCAGAGACCTAATTTAGGTGCTCCTTTGAGGTATCTGAGGATTCTCTTATAGCAGCTAGGTGATACACTTTAGGAGCAGCCTGATATCTTGCACAAATGCAAGTAGCAAACATGATATCAGGTCTACTGGCTGTTAGATACATCAGAGAACCAATAATTGCCCTATCTGATGTTGATCAGTATCCTCCCCCTCAAGGTCAGGACAAAGATTATGGTTTTTGGTATTTGTGTCTTGGCAGGCTTACAATCTTTCATCTCAAATCTTTCTAAGATGTCAGAAACATATTTAAATTGATTAATGAAAAACCCTTCCTTCAGTTGCTTTACCTGAATTCCAAGGAAAAAGTCCATTTTTCCCATGGAGCTTATCTCAAACTTCTTCTTCATAATGCTCTCAAAGTCCTTGCATATTTGGTCATTTAAGGAACCAAATATGATGTCATCAACATAGACTTGTACAAGCAAAATGTCCTTTCCAGACTTTCTGATGAAGAGAGTCTTGTCAATGGTACCTCTAGTATAGCCATTCTTCAGAAGAAACTGAGACAGAGTCTCATACCACAGCCTAGGTGCTTGGTGTAGCCCATATAGAGCTTTATCCAATTTGCACACATAGTTGGGGTGCTGTGGATCTTCAAATCCTGGAGGTTGGCATACATAGACTTCCCTATCTATATCCCCATATAGAAAAGCACACTTGATATCAAGTTGGTATACTGTGAAGTCCTTGGATGCAGCACAAGCAAGGAAGATCCTAACTGCCTCAAGTCTTGCAACTGGTGTAAAGACATCAGTATAATCGATTCCTTCCTCTTGAGTGAATCCTTGAACCACAAGTCTTGCCTTATTCTTGATGATCAAGCCTCTATCATCTCTCTTGTTTCTGAAAACCCATTTGGTGCCTATAGGTACTTGACCAGATGGTAGCGGACATAGGTTCCATACCTTCTATCTCTTGAATTGAAGCAGCTCCTCTTGCATCGATTCAATCCAGCTACAATCTTTCAAGGCATCTTCTAGCTTCTTGGGTTCCATCTGAGATAGAAAGCATGAGTACAAGCAGACATTCCCTTGATGAGTCTGTCCTCTTGTTCTCACACCCTCAGAGACATTCCCTATGATGTTCTCAGTTGGATGAGTGTTATGAATCCTAAGACGAGGAATCACTTCCAGTTGCAGAGATAGATCCAGGTTAGACATATTCTGCTCAGGAACTAGAACACTCTGTCCAGCTGTTGTTTTAAGTCATTCAATGAGGAATGATTGAATGAATGAGAAACATCATCAATAGTTGGCTGTGAAGTAGTATTAACAGTTGCCTGTTCCTTCAAAATACTACCTCTTTCTGCCTGGTGTTGTAATGGATCACTCGATGAGTTTTGAGGCTCAGTAGGTGACTCACTTGTTGAAGTTTCACTATTCCTTGATATAGTTAAACTGTCGGATCTGTGAATAGTGAAAGCTTGATGTATTGCAGCACTTGGAGAATTTGGTCTAGGCCTGGAAAGCTCAAACAGTCGATCATTAGCAGTAGCATCAGCATCATTTTGAGCACCTATTCCAGCTGAAACATTCTCACAAGAGGATTTAGAATAGTTTGGAAACAATTCTAAATCAAAGATGTGATCAGGTCCATTCCCCCTAACATAAGGAGTGTGCTCATTAACAACTGTATTGGATGACTCCTCAAATTGTTGATTCTTAATGTTGTATACTCTGTAAGCTTTGGAGCTAGAAGAGTATCCAACAAAGATAGCATCATCGGACTTTTCAGCAAATTTTGCTAAATTATCCTTTGTGTTAAGTATGGTACACCTGCTGCCAAAGGACCTTAGAAAGCCAATGAACTGTGGCCTCTTGTTCCATAGCTCATAAGGGGTTTTTCCATGGGGCTTAACTACAAGAACTTTGTTCTGCACATAGCATGCAGTGCTGACTGCCTCTGCCCAAAATGTTAGAGGTAGCTTTGAATCAGCTAACATAGTTCGAGCAGCCTCAATAAGTGTCCTATTCCTCCTCTCAGCAACACCGTTTTGTTGAGGAGTTCTGAGAGTACTATATTGTCTGGAAATCCCTTTTGAGTTACAGAATGAGTCAAGAACAAAGTTCTTAAACTCAGTCCCTTGATCACATCTAATTATTTTAACCTTGTGATCAATTTGATGTTCTATTTTAAGAATAAAAGATTTTATTGTTTCAGCAGTTTCATCTTTAGTTCTTAAAAAGAATACCCATGTGAATCTTGTAAAATCATAACTATCACAAGGCAATATGATTCCTTCCAATGCTCATTATACTTGTGGGACCAAAAAGATCCATGTGCAATAAGTGCAATGGAGTAGTGATAGAGTTAGCACATTTGCATTTATGAGACGTCCTGTGTTGTTTTCCTTTCAGGCATGCAACACAGTTGTCTTTGCAGAAAAACTCCTTTTTAGGCAAACCATGTACCAAGTTATTTTTAGCCAATTTATTCGTTGTCTTAAAATTTACATGACACATACGTTTATACCACAATGTTGACTCATCACTATCAGCTTTGGAAAGAAAGCATGATACTTCACCCATTGGGGAAGCATTGTTCATATCAAGCTTGTACATATCCCCTTTCCTGGGAGATCTAAGAAGCACCAGTTCCGGAAGAATTGTCATCCCTGGTTTGAGGATAATGCACTCATGTTCTGTGAAAAGCATTTGGTGCTTTTGATCACAGAATTGAGAAACACTTAACAGGTTGTGTTCAAGCTATTTGACAAAGTTGACTTTGTCAACTGTTAACTTATCATTGGATATACTCCCTTTGCCAGAAATATATCCTCCAGTCTCACCTCCAAACTGGACAGGACCTCCATCATAATATTGAAATTGTTGAAGGAGAGATCTGTTCCCTATCATGTGCCTGGAGCATCCACTATCTACAATCCATACATTGTTGTTCTTGTCATATGGATGTCCCTGCACATAAGATGAGATTTCAGTTTTGTTTGGAAACCCAAGCTTTATTAGTCTTGGGTTCTTCCAAAGATAATGACATGAGTAAACCAAATGATATGCATGGGGGTTTAACAGAGGTCTTTGAAGAAGAGGTTTGGGCTGCAGCATCTTCCTTGATCTTCCAGTCCACCCTTTGGCTGATCTTGGAGGATAAGCTTGTTGAAGCTTTTGCAGCATGGTCTTCTTCCGAAGCTTCTTTCTTTTCGGAAGAAGTCCTCACCACCTTTTCTTCCGAAGCGGTCTTCTTCTGGGATGGTTTCATGGGAGCTTTCTTGTTCTTCCAAACCTTAGTAGCTTTTGCTTCCGAAGCCATTTTCCCTTCGGAAGAAGGAGTTTCTTTTGAAAGCAACTTGGCTTTGGAAACTAGCTTCCCTTCTTCAACTTTTGAACCGTATGGAAGGGTCCAAATGTGAAACCTTCCCTGACTCCTTTTCTAACATCATTTGCATAATGTGTGATTGCAAGATTGTAGTAATAATCTTTTGCCATGTGATTTTGCAGGCCACACATGATGCATGCGATGTTAGTCTTTTGGGAAAGTGAGGGTTGTTGTTTCTTGGTTTTCTTTTCTTCGTCAGCAACTCTTCCCTTTAACTTCTGATCCTTTGGTAGGACAAGAATGTTGGTATTACATTCCTTTCTTGAATTAGAAGTACCTAACACTTGGAATCCAGCTGAGACAAAGACACCCTTCTGTTCAGGGTCAATCTTCAGTTTGGATTTAGCCACTTTCTTAGCAGTTCTCCTAGCAGCTTTAGCTCTGCTTCTTCTGGATTGGTGGTTAGGATTTGATCATCACAGGAGGCGATGGGTATATCTACCTGTTCCTTCTATGTGATGGCCACTATTGGTGCCTCATCCTTAACTCTGGAAAGAAAGGGTCAGCAGTTGGAACCTCTTGCTCTTTAGTACCACATCTAGGCTGTCTAATAGACTCATAGGAATGTGGTGGAGCAATTTCATTGGTTCTAAACCCTTCTTTGTTCTGATTACAGAGTTTGGAATGGGAGGATAATGCACGAATAGCTTGGAAGTTTTGCTCAGAGATAGCATGCTTCCTGGCCTGAGCCTCAGCAGTGACAAGCTGGGCTTGAGCCTCAGACAATTTGGATATCAGATCCTTGATTTGAGTCTTGTAGTTGGTGTGTTCATGTTTCAAAAAAATACAGTTTTCTCTAACTCATCAATTTTCTTTTGATAGTCAGATTCAGCTCTTTTAAAATCAAATTTTAGAATATTTAAAGACTCAATGTCAGATCTGATTTCCATATTATAATCCTGATAGAGTTTAACTTTAGCTATACAGGCTGGAGTGCAGAGATGTTCATATACCTGGGCATCATCTATTCCGGCCATGAGAGCTTGAGCAGGAGTCACATCCTGTACCATGAAGCTCCAGTCAACTTCTTGAGCCATGCGACTGTTTCAGTCGACTTCTCAGTGGGCTTTGAGGTTGAGGGATGTGTGGAGGCCTGTGGGGTTCCCAGATTGGTCTTGGGAGCCTTGCATTCCCTTGCAAAATGACCCAGTTGGTTACAGTTGTAACACTTTGCCCTGGTCTTGTCGAACCCGAACTTGCTGGTAGTTGGGTTTTGAGGGAAGTGCCTTCCAGTTCTCTTAAAGAACTTCTTTGTTCTGTAAGTTAAGAGAGCCATTTGCTGGACAATGTCCACGTACTCTACGTCATCTGGGCTAAAACACTCAAGATCATCAAAGCAGTATTGAAAATCTCCTGAGTGTCCACCTCCTAAAACAAAAGCACAACTTTACTGGAAGGGATTGTGTTGAGTCTGTTGAGACCTTGGAGTCTCAGGATAAGTGATGTAGGGACCAGAAGAGCAGGATGGCTGCTGATAAGTCAAGAAGTGCTGAGGTTGAGGGGCTAATAAGCCTTTAGCAACCATTAAAGCGTTGCTAGCAGGAAGACTCATAGATCTGCTTGTTTGGTGGCCCTTCTTACTCTCCATCTCTAGACGGTATCCATCAAGAATGCCATAGAGCTCAGTCATGGAAAGAGTGTTCAAGTTTTCTGTTCTCTTGATAGAGACATAGTAGAATGTCCACTCATTTGGAAGAGCACTCATGAACTTTCTGGTGAGATTTCTAAGTTCAAGAGTGATCTTCACAGACTGAAGGGAAGAGATAAGATCCATGTACCTGAAGTACTACTGGCTGAGGGTCTCTCCAGCAATATGAGTGAAGTTCTCGAACTACGCTTTAGTGAGTCCTTCTTTGAGTCGTTGGAGCAAGAATACATCTGAGCAAGTGCATCAAACAATTCTTTGGCAGTCTTGCAATGCTCGAACCCCACCATAATAGAGTTCGGTATTGCAGTCATGAGAATAGTCATAACATTGCTATCGATGTTCATCTTCTTTCTGTCTTCATCAGAATAGTCCTCGACATCTTTTTCTATCATGGCACCGTTTCCACCAGGTGAAGCCACCTTTGGCTTGTATGGTCCATTGACAATAGAGTTCCACATTTTGTTGTCTTGGTATCTAATGAAGCCTTCCATTCTTTTACTCCAAGACCTGAAGTTTTCAGGGGTGATGATTGGTGCTTTGGTCATCGTCCCCATCTCTACTTCAGATTTATTAAGGACCATTTGAGTGAGTGGGTGGTATGGAGGAGTGAAAACAGGTTGATTTAGATGGTTAGATCACGCAATCAAGAGCCTGAGAAGCTCTGATACCAATTGCAGGATCGGTGTTTGTCACTTAAACATAAATGTTTTCTCTCAAACTCACCTAGAATCACACTCGGGTAAGAATCAATAAGAGTTGATCACAATATGAAAAGTAACTAAGAACACAGAAAGATAATTTTCAAGATACTTTTATATATTGATTCTCAACTCAGGATACAAAGACTCTTACAAGTAGATGATAATCTTACCTCTATGAGTTACAAGGAGAGCCTATATATAATACTATCTACAGCCGGATATACTTTGATACCAGCTGGGATCCTTTAGCTAAAGCCTATACTACAAGACTATAGTTAAGGTATCTCAGATAAAGTCTTATCTGAGATTTGGTAGTCAGGACATGTCCCTGACTTACCTTTTGTCACCAACTAAAGATGGCAACTGTACTATCATGAAAAGGTAAACAGTGGAATAAAGTATGGTCAACAACATGGTTCTTTAGGAAGAAGCCATGCTGTATCAGAAGTCTGCAGCAGAGTGTCATAGACCATACTTGTGTCCACTGGTTATAGCAGTGTCTTCCGAAGGTTAAATGGCTTCGGAAGAGTAAGTACTTCTGAAGCCACTTTATACTTCGAAGAGGCTGATTCTTCCAAGGCTTGGAGACTTCTTCTATTCATCATACTTCGAAAGTGGTCTTTACTTTATTCTTCTAAGTCTTGAACTTCAGAAGTATGCATTTGTCTTCGGAAGTAGAGTTCTGTCTTCGGAAGTTGGACTTTTCCTTTGTCTTCGGAAGAACTCTACAACCTTTGGAAGTTCCATGATAAGCTTTGGAAGCCTTTGCATGCAGCACCAAAATAACTTAAGTGATTTAGTTTTGGTTTCATTAGTCTTCTTCTTGATCCAACACATATGTAGCTTACCTATATGTCAAGTTACTTAGCGTTTCGGAACCTAGGGTTTGTAAGTTTTTTGCCTTCCGCTACGTCTATCAAAGACAATGACAAATGTTAGGTCATTATTACACTCGTTCGACCTCCACTCAAGTGGGGTTTGTTAAACCTAATAGTACTACTCAAGATTACCTTGTTAGCTCGTTATTAACGGTTCAATATGTAAGGACTTTTTTTGATAATTTTACGCTATAGTGAACAGGAGATATAATAGTAATACTAAATCATAAAAGTTTGCTTTGCATGTTCCTCCCCCTAAAAAGGAAAGTATGTAAAGAGGGGTCATGAATACTCACCTTAGATCGCGTATAAGTTGGGTATGCAAACATTATGTCACTAAAGGTTACCTATCAAATATAAGTTTGTAAGTATTTGTTTATGATGGTCCATATAAACCCATTGTATTCAAACAACTCTAGTTGTTGGAGTGTTTGAAAAATCTTAACATGTTTGACAAGTTTAACTAAAGTTGACTTTTATTGATCAAAGTTGACCAGTTTGACCCGATAACTTGTTGGTGACTTAAATTACTAAAATCATGCATAAGCATTCTCATATAGTCCAAATCACACTAAAGGTAAAATTTAATGTTATTTTAATTTTTGAAAATTTTCTATTTTTGAAAAGCATGGTTTCTGTGTTACACATGTGTATTCCATCACTAAAACTATCTCACGTATAATCATAAGCATCATAGATGATATGTAGATCATCTAATTATCTAGCATAACATGTTGAAGACATCTAGAACATCATCATGAATAAATTTTTCATACTTAGAAACGTATGATCACAAATTGTACAATCTATAATTCAAGTTCCTAGCATGCTCTTATAATCAATCTAAACCAATTTCAATCATCATACTATGCACCACATGTGTAACATTCATCATACAAATTACCATTTCAAGTAAGCTACTAATAATAGAAGGGTATGATTGTTGACATGATTTCCATGATTTAACATTCCCAAATCATTCTTGTGTCCTAGACATTACATAACTATTATCACCATCAATAAAAAATCATCAAGTTAAATGAGAGAATTTGTATTATTAATATGTAAATTTATTCACATATTAGTGATACAATTCATTTTCAAATTTTTATTCGATATTTATATTTGTTATTTAGGTATCGTTATGTTATATAAGCAATAAAAAATTAATGACAACTAATTTATATTTATATGCATGTTATTTTATGTATAATTAATAATATTTTGATATTCATATATTTAATTTATTACAATAATCACTACATAAATTGGTTCTACCCTATATAACCATCTAATCTTTAAGTCATCTGCTTAATCATTTATCTTTTAACTATATTTTATTGAAAAGTGATCTACCGCAACAAAAGTGTTTGGAGGGGAAAAAGCTAAGCCCTTATAATGCACGAGCTTATTCACTAGTTTACAATAACAAACAATATTCAAATTATTATCTTGATTTTCGTATTTAAAAAACGAACCACACTTAAACTATAAACTTTAAACCCTAAACCTTAAGACTTGCTAACTTTTTTAAAATTTTGATATAAATCTATTGGGAACATACCTAACGATGACAATACTGAAGCGTCCTTCATTTTTAGCTATCAAAGGCTACACTCGTTCCAACTCTTAAAAGCTTGTGTCTTGGTGACCCTAACTCTTTTAGCCTTCCTTTTACCACCATTTCTTAGTCCGTTCAAATCTATATGACTCCTATAAACCTTATCACCTAGCAGCAGGTCTAAGTGAGGTGAAAATTAAGAAGATCATTACTTTTATTAGAACATATTTTGTATGTGTTAATAATAGATTGGTTTGATGGGCTTTGTTTACTTTAGCGATAGGCTTTTGTATATCTTTATGTAGTTTTGATTTAAGTCAAAAGTTGTATGTATTTGAATTTTGTATTATTTAACTTTTGCCAAAAACAAAACTAGCTAATTTCGTTTATATTGTCATAAGCGAAATGCTAGTACTTTTTTAATCTTATAAATAGGTTTTTTCTTATTTTCTTTAGGTGTTGAACTTGAACAAACTGAAAACATCTAAATGTACTGAACTATTATGGAATGAGAATTAAAGTTTATTTACTTGTTGATTGTTAATATCTTGCTTAGTTTACTTGTTTATGATTGTGATTACACAAACAAATCACCGAGCACAGGTTGTAAATGTTGTTTGGTGAGTTTGACGCGAACTTGAAGATTTGAGATCGTCACGGGACCTATGATTTCTCTTAGATTAACAACACAATATTGGGCTTTCTAGGCTGAATGACAATAAATCTAAGAGTTAGCAACAAGAAGCTTGAAGAACTTATCATGATTCCTTAGGATAAATTAATTGGATCATCATTGAATCTCTTATTGACTTTTTGGATAAATTCACTAGCATCCTCGACAGGTTCCTCTATAACATGATGTTTCAGCTTGTGTGTCATATCTTTGTGAATAAGATCTTTCTCTAGCTCCTGTACTATGAGGAGAAGTTGCATCCAATGGCTCTAGCATCTCTATGAGAGACGTAAGGGACTAAAGAGAATCATGTTGGAAGACATTTCTACAACATAGACATTATTAAACATCTTATTCACAAAGATATGATAGTTCAGTACATTTAGATGCTTTCAGTTTGTTCAAGTTCAACACCTAAAGAAAATAAGCCAAAACCTATTTATAAGACTAAAAAAGTACTAGCATTTCGCTTATGACAATATAAACGAAATTAGCTAGTTTTGTTTTGGCAAAAGTTAAATAATACAAAATTCAAATACATACAACTTTTGACTGAAATCAAAACTACATAAAGATATACAAAAGCCTATTGCTAAAGTAAACAAAGCCCATCAAACCAATCTATTATTAACACATGCAAAATATGTTCTAATAAAAGTAATGATCTTCTTAATTTTCACCTCACTAAGACCTGCTGCTAGGTGATAAGGTTTATAGGAGTCATAGTATTTTAAGTGTAGTATTTTTGATAAAAAGTTTTTATAATAGATTATCTATAAACATCTTATTATTAAACTTTGAAATCCATGGTTAACCTGTTTGATCTAGCTAACGTAACATACTAGATAGGTTACATAGGTTGGTAACATTCACATGTTGCATTTCAATACAACAGTTAGCCTTTTTATCAACCTATTAGAATTGGTGTCTAAGTCTTCATGCTTATCCCATATTATGTTTTATCTATAGTGTGTGAAATGCTTAGTACTCAAGACTCGCAAATGTTCCATTTATAACAAAATTAAGAGATAAGTCAACCTATTTTATAACACATGTAAATTTGTGATGCATGTGCATATATACATATATACATATATGGAAGGGTTCAAGAGAAAATCCTATTTTACTAAAAAAAGCTAAGAAAACCACTAATCCACCGTTAATTTATATAATTAATGGTTAAGATCATACAATGACAAGATGGTAAATAAATGATGTTTTGAGTATCTAACTATAAATTCATAGAGGGTATAATAGACAAAATACATATCTATTATATCTAATAAAACATCATTTCCTCTAAAAGATATTATAATAATTTAAACACTCAAACCAATTTCTCTTTCTTAACTAAATTCAGTTTTATTAATTGTTACATTTTTCTCTCTTATTTAATTTTTTAAAAAATCAAGCTATCATTTTAAAAATAGATTTTATTAAGAAATTAAAAATCACATATTTTTCTTAAAATATTATTTAAAAAATTTTATAGTATAAAATTTTTCTAAAACACTAAACCTTTTTGAAATAAAATATATTTTAATTTGGTCCTTTTTAAAAAAAATTAAAAAGGTGAAGTTTTCTAATAGCAATTTTTAAGCAATCATATTAATTACAAACCATAATTTTTAATAAACAAGATTTCTATATAAAATATATTTGAAAAAGTTTAAAATGAATATTTAAAAATAAAACTATTTAGATAAGAGAGTTAACAAAAGTAGTATAATTATATTATTATTGAACTATTACTTATGTATTAATCTAATCATATCTTATATTAAATATCATACTGTAACTTCTCATATTTATTACTAATTGTTATTCGTTTAATAAATGAGTTTCTAGACTATATATTTGTCTGTCTATCTATCTATCTATAATTAAAAAAATTAAGATAATAAGTGACATAATTATAAAACAAAAGTATAAAAAATGCATTTTGTTTATTTTACTTAAAATAACTATTTATAAATAATTATAATCATATTTTATCTTCAAGCTTGATTTCATAATTCATAATTTTTATTATTAATTATTTAATATTTTATTTATTCAACCCGTGTAATAATTTGGGTACTAACCTATTATAAATCATATAAAAACTCTCATTTAATAAGTTCAATCCCTAAAATCTCTCACTCACTCTCCTCACTCTATATTTACACCAAAATTTCTCAACTTTCCCTCCTATATTATATCATCAACATATTTATAACAAATTTAAACACAACATTATGCTAATTTTTATAATGCATGTTTCAAATATAAATTGATTAAGAATAAAAACGAATGAACACTTGTTGATCACATAAATGTATTCACATAAAACACCACACAATTTTAATATGTAACAATGTGTTACGTATATGTAAGATTGTGTTACGCACTTATGAAGCACTATCCAAACAAGCTCTAATTTAACCATCAAATCAAATCTCAAATCTTCTAACAATTTAATTCGAGTTGATATATCATACTATGTGTATGTAATCGTTTTCATTCATGTATATGTTACTATTACACATATTACAAGGGCAAAACATTTTATTAATCTAAGAAATTTACATATATCTAGATGTGGTTATGCAGGACTGTTTTGAAAGGGTTCATTGCAAAAATTTAACAGTGAGGAGAGACTTAGAACACTTAACAGATTAAATAGGAAAGTGAGTTTATATTGATGATACTAAGAACACAAGTAAGTATGAGACAGAACAAGAATAAAAATAAGAACAAGAACAAGAACAAGGTAATATTTGGTTTTCAAGAATGATGTATATTTCTCTAAAGTTCTATTACAAGTGTTACAAAGCATAAGGATAAAGAAAAGTACTTGAGACATTTTATACTACATCCTATAGCCGGCTATACTTTAAAAGTCAACTGGAAACATTAATCTAGACAACAAGATCAATGTATAGTTAAAAGACAGATTGCCGTTTGACTTGTGACTATGACATCCTATAGCTCATAGCATAATACATTACAAAAAAGGATAGCAAGTACAAAAGTAAAAAGTTATCGCCCAATAACTTTAATCTATAGTTGATAAAAGTATGGATCTTTTCACCAACTCATCTAAGTTAATAAATTCTCAAAGGTGGCAGCAGAAAGTAGTTTAGATTTTTGTCAAAAGGTGATTAGAGAAAGCATATCTTCTCTGTCTTAGGAAGAAATTAGTATTTGGTTTTGGAAGACTTTGTCTTTAAATCTTTGGAAGACTTCATCTTTGACTTTGGAAGATATGGTCATTTGGCTTTGAATAATTTTACACATAGCATAATTTCCAAAGTTGTGTAAAACTTACTAAGTAACTTCCTTTATACTTCATGCATGCATGCTGAGAGATCTTTGGTTGCATCAATCTTTAAGTATAAATCTTACAGGTTACGTATATAAAACTTGATTTAAACATATACTAAGTAGTGTGTTACTTGAAAAATTACATATACGTAATAGTAAACGAAACTTTTAGAATCTAAAGAAAATTATAGTAAATAGATGTGCAACCATATATAACTTGAATACGTATACATAAGCTTGTATATAAACTTGCTTAAGTATATGCAACACGATGAATATGAAGATGAACAGAACAAACAAATCGCAATATAACAAATATTACATTATCCGTACGCATCTTTTTCTAAATATCTTCATTTTCACTTAGTATACAAGACTTTTACCTATTTTCAGTTCACCGATATCAAGTAGAAATCATTCATCTACCCCTCCTTCATGTTACTATCCTCAACCTCTTATAACCATTCATTTAAAGCATATTTCAGTCAATTCAAATTCATAAATCGTAACCGGTGAATATCCCCATGATTTGATAGGTTTAGCGAGTGGATTTTTTGGTCGTTGCTTTTGAAGATGAAATGGTGCTAAATCCAAGTTTAGGCTCCATAAAATAAAGTTGGAATTAGGTTTTGATGAAGATATAAGATGAACGAAATTCTACTAGCTTTGATTTTGATTTTGATAAAGGTGTGTAATGATTAACAATGTGGAAACTTTGTTATAGTCAAACGTAAATCATGAAAATTTAATTACAAAATTAAAAATTACCTATCTAAAGATATGTAATATTACTAATATACTCTTGTTGAATTAATGAAAAAACAAAATAAAGAAATTATATGATTATTTTTAAAAAGGTTTTCTTTGTTTTCTACTAAAATAGTGGTCCTCATTTGATCTATCCCCTATGCATATGTACACGCTATATATATAGAGGATAGATACTAAGAAAACCATAATGTTATATGAAAACTAGAAAAAACTAAAGAAAACTAATGAAATCGACCACATAATGTACAAATTTTTTATCACCGCCGTTTATATTTATGTATGTGTATATATAAACAAGGGTATGGATAAAAAATACTATAGCATGGTTTTACATATACGTCACATATAAGTTACGTATACATAACCATTTTTCATTCGACATAATATACGTAAAACTCTTTATTCTCGTATTTATGTTCAACATATATGTAACAATAACTTGAATAGCCTTTTAACAATTAGAATAACATAAAAATATGAACTATGTTATGATTTTTGTAATTTTCTTTGCTTTTTACATAACTATTGGTTTTTTCAGGAACCATTCCTTATATATATATATATATATTATATATATATAAACCATATACAAATATGCAAGTGTATCTAGGTGTGAACCATAACATACAATTAGAGAAAAGTTAAACATTATTTTAACCTTCTCCATTGATAATATTGAATCATTAACATATAATTTATATGTGACTTTGATTAAACATGCATCAACTATCTATCATAAACATGAACCATAAATATCAATGTAGAAACTTTATGCTCTAAAACATTAGAAAAACATAGAGAAAAAGAAATTAATAACTCACCTTGAAAATAATGATGAATAAACCCTAGACTTAGCGTCAAGAACCCGAGATTTACAATTCCCTATGTAAATATGGCAATTTTATTATTAGATATTGGATAGAACATGATTATAATCATGGATTAAGGTTCACCATTATTTATCAAGATAAAAAACCTTACCTTTCATGAGAGCCTTAGAGCCTTAGCTTTCTCTTAGTAGGTTTCTCTTTCTAGAATCATAGTACCACTCATCAAGCTTTTTATTAAGCTTGGATCACAAGAAAAGAGGGAGGGCGACTACCTTTCCTTTTAACATGTGACATTCAGTTAAAGTTTCATTAACAATCCTTGACATTCATTTATAATATATAAAAATATACAACTTACACAATTCATATTCTTATAAGTTTATCCCTTTTATTTAGGCTTTATCCTTAATACCTATAAATAGCTGAATTACCAAGGTAATATTGGTACGTTTAAGGTTCTCAAGTTGTTTTGGATCCGTTATAGTTCTTCCGCTGAATTAACTTTATCTGATTCGATCACTTTAAATCCTAGCTTCTTTTCCTTTCGCACTAATATGTATCTTCCTTTTGATTTTGTTTTGTGGGATTAAAGGTTCCCAATAGCCTCCCATTTTATGTCTTTCTGTTTCCTCACCTTATAAATTCCTCTTAGGCTTATTGGAATTATAAGGTTTGACATGTAGATTAGTTACCTTGTTAACTCTAAGTAGCATTAATCAGCTCATCCGCCAATGCATGAAGACTCCCTTTGTGTTGTCAAACTTTTAATGGTTTCACTCCAAAGTATACACATCATCAGTGCGACCAAATACAATACGCCATGACAACCGTGTGGATTTCCACTTATACACTAATGAAACAAAACATGTAGAACTAGGATGTTTATTTTTAGAGGTGAATTGTACCTCTACTTTATACGATAGATCACCCTAAGCTAAAACCTCCACCAAAACTCAAGCAAAAGGCATTTATGGTTTATCTTTAATGTTTAATATTTTGCTTTAAAGTTAAGGTTTAGTTTTAGAGTTTAAGGTTTATGGTTTGATGAGTTGTTTTAACACAGTAATTTTAATCGGAGTTCGTTGTTGTGGCTAAAAATCCTTCATACCCTTTATATATAAAAATTGCTTTTTACTTTAACCCCGCCTATGTATACGTATATGTGTGCGTGTGTATTTATGTGTGCATGTCACTACCATTTTGTTATCTTCTTACAACCATTTTGCCCAATTTCATCTTTTACAAGTATGTTGTCACATGTCACTATCATTTTGCCATAAGTCATCTTTTTACTAACATATTTTACAAATTGTTAAACAAATATTTAAGAAATAAAAAAAACATGTTTCCTTTTATTAGAAAAACGTTAATTTAACAGAAATCATTTTTTTAACAAATAAAATGTTTAAAACACAATTTTTTATACAATATTTTTCAACATTTTAAAAAAATATTATTATTGTTTTATTATTTGAAGTATTTAATTATACATAATTTCAATTGATATCTTATCTCTAATAATAATTTTGAAATTATAAATATTGATGATTTTAATTTAATATATATATTTAATTCGTGTGATACACGAGTTTCAAAACTAGTACATTATTATTTTAAGGAAGCTAATTAAATATATTTTCATATTACTCTTTAATAAAATATCAAGTTTACCGATAAATTATCAAAAATCCTTTGGTGACATTGTTTAGAGCAGCCGTTGAGGCCTTAGTTGCAACGTCGACTTAGTTGTTTGTAGCACATCACCTATGGTGATACATGGCAAAATTCCATCATAGACCCATGGGTAATTTATCGCCCACACGGCCACACTAGTTTCCTGTGATCGTCGATAGGAGTAGTATTATTACTATCATAGGATCCTCTTTCATGACCAAATTCTAACATATGGTTGGTGGAAAACTTCTCTTTGTTGAAATATAAGGTGAGTTATATTACGAACAATATTGGCGACTGATGCTTCTTTTTTAAACGGGTTGTATTAAAAATTAATAATGTAGGTCCATCCTAACAGTCTCACTAAATTAGTCAAAGGAGTTGCTAAACAACCTGGTTTTATTACCTTTGAAATGGAACTCCTTCTATTAGTTTTGTGAAGAATATATCACCTATTCTAGTTTCTATCTCAAACTCCACGAGTAATATTTACTACCAAGGGCAAAACTGACGTATGTGAAAATTTACTTTTTTCCCCGTGACATATAAAAAATATTTAATTGCATCTTATAAATCAGGTTATATTAAATTGAATTAGTTATTCCGTCCACAAACAGATGCTTTATTAACTTTCGTATATAACTATCTGTAAAATATATTTAAATTGGTTTTCTGATATACATTATATATACCTATTTTATCTTCTATCTCGACTGGTGTGATATTTTTCATCGAGGGACCAAATTGATATTTATCAATAACCCCACCATATTCATTTCCATAAAAAAATGTAGCGTATTTAAAAATACTACTTTAGCAATCATAAATGAAATACGTAAAATTTGATAATCAATCATAGATCAACATCACGACAATGTTTTGAAGCTTCCGGGAAGGTGCTCAATGTATTGTAGTTTCTGCAATATATAAGAGTATAGATTGATGTGTAATTCACTCATCCTTAATAACATTGAAGTTTAATACTTCATCATACACTATAATCTTCAAGTTTGCAAACATACCCTATAACAAGCAAACCAATATTCTAAATGGCTTCTTCGACCACCGAACCATGGTTGCTTGAAAATGGCAAGGAGAGGCGACTAACGAAGGAGTCGAGGCATGGCCACGGTCATAGCCGAACTGCGCACAGCATGTCGACGTCGTCCCTTCGTCGAAAATCGGATATGTCCCTTGTGTCAAAGGTGCCTGTGCATCTGTTAGAAATGTTTTAGCCAATATCCAAGAGGTCATTTTGGGGACCAAGTTATCAGTGCTTTTCATTGCAATCCCATTTGCTATTGCTGCCCAATGCTTAGGTTTTGCAAGAGTGAGTGCCTCTAAATGCCACCCTATACACACATGTACACCATTGGTTAATTACACTTTATAATATATACTGACCTCTTTCGTTACATTAATGATCCATATTATTTTGTAAAACGGGGTTTACTATGTTTTTAAACCTATAAAGCTAGTTTTTAATTCATAGAAAAATCCGTCATAAAACTATTATTTCTAACACTATATATAGGATGAAGAAAACCTATAAAATGATTTTTAGCAACAAAAACAGGAGGGATGGAATTATATCGAGTAATTATAAATGCTATTATGCAATATGAATAATCTTTGTATTGCAAAAGAAGCATTACTACATATGAAAGGGAACTAAATCGTTCGTTTATCTGTTAAATACTTGTGATATACAAGCCGTATAACACTACCAATATGTAATAAAATCTGTTGTTTCTAATTTACCATTTTTTATACAAGTTCAAAATGTATCATCTTACCCAACATACTGCGGTTTTATGTAATAAATTTCTTTTCATACACAAAGAAAAGGGACATATAACGTCTAAATTTTGTTAGGTTTATATTTAATATTAGTTTTAGTAAATCTGTGTATTACATGAGTTGAATAAATAAAAATATTAAAAAGAACAGAAAATTATTAATTATTAAATGATTTAACTTACTTATTAGTAAGTACTATAAGTAATAGAAAATGATATCGACTTCTTAAAATTTTGTTTTTATACTTTCTTTGTTTCTTCTAAAAAATAAATAAAATATTTCGTTTCAAAACAAAACATATTTAAAAAAATGTCAATTTTAAAATATTTCATGTTTTAGAAAAAAATAGGGATATACGTTTTAGAAAATTTTCTTTGTATAAAAATGTTTCTCTAGAAAAAAATATTCATAAAAAGATTTATTTCTTAATCTTTTTAAAAATAGCTTATAATAAAATAATAGAATTAAATAATATAATTAGTAATTATTGAGTTATTTAATAAAAGAGAGAAACGGGAAAATTTTACTAAGAGTGAATGTGATAATATCATATGACATCTCTAGTTATCCTTATATACCATGTAACATTTATAGTTATCATTTTATTATAATAAGAATATATACTTAATTTTAGTACACTAAATCTCGTCTTTTTTTTTTTTTTTTTTTGTGGAAACAGCCATGGGTGTTTTCATTGAGTTTACTTGGATTGATTCCGCTTGCGGAACGTGTCAGCTTTCTAACAGAGTAAGCAGCATAACTTTTTAAATTTATTTATTTGTTTAGTTCCATCAAACTAACTGAATTTGTTTTCTCTAATTTTTCCACTGAATGCAGGCAAATTGCTTTCTACACAGGCCCCACAGGTAAATTTATTTTTCTATTTTGGTTTTAATTATTTCTATTAGTTTTGAAATAAAACCAAAAAAATGAAATTTTTATTAATTTAAATTCTTGATTGATGTTATTTTATTAAGTAGTAATAGATTATATATACTATAATTGCAGTTGGTGGGCTGTTGAATGCAACATGTGGAAATGCAACAGAGCTTATTATTGCAATATTTGCATTAATTGAAAAGAAAGTGGATGTTGTTAAATATTCTCTCTTGGGTTCTATTCTCTCCAACCTTCTTTTGGTTCTTGGCACTTCTCTTCTTTGTGGTGGCATTGCCAATGTTCAGATGGAACAGAAGTTTGATAGGGTAATAAGATTAAACTAAAGAAAACATTATTTCTATTTTTATTTTTAGACCCATGATTAATTGTACATATACATATAGCATATATCAGGTATGTATATGTATATTGAAGTATACAAAATTAGTCATGTTGATCAACAAACTTGCCATGACAGTCATTAACATTTAAGTTTTGCAAATAAGAAGATCAAATGATCATTTTGGTAATTTATTGGTCAAACAGTAGG
The DNA here is from genome assembly GCA_025506515.1 of Flaveria trinervia. Classification (NCBI taxonomy): domain Eukaryota; kingdom Viridiplantae; phylum Streptophyta; class Magnoliopsida; order Asterales; family Asteraceae; genus Flaveria; species Flaveria trinervia. The sequence goes on from CM046455.1 coordinate 62,458,316, forward strand.
TGATAATATCTTGATTTTCCCATATTAATATGGATAACTGCATCTATTGCAACAGAAACAAGCAGATGTCAACATTGCTCTACTGCTTCTAGGGCTGCTATGCCATCTGTTGCCACTGATGTACAGATCTGCAGCTGAGAGTACAACTGTTGATGCACTTGGTACTGCTAAAGCAGTGCTGAATTTGTCGAGAACTAGTTGCATTGTCATGCTGTTTGCTTACTTAGCTTATCTTGTCTTCCAACTCTTTACTCATCGCCACATCTTTGAAGGCCAAGAGGTATATATGAAATGTGTACATGTCTTCTTGTGTGTATAAATTGCTGAACAAACTTATGTTAGACTTGTGTTTGAAATGCATAAGTTGTTTGTTAATTACAACATTACTAATAAATGAGTCATTAAACATTTAGAGTATAGCTAAATGTTCAACAAAGAATAGTGTTTCATGGAATTACCACAGTACATTGTCATAAACATGTTACATGTTAAAAGTGCACCTATCATTGTGACGGAGCTATAGGGGCATAGGGTCCGTTCGAAAAACGTTTTGTTAGTAGGGGTATCCAACGTCATTGATTTTGGTGTAAATTGACATTAGGGTGCTAGGGTCCACACAAAAGAAAAAAGAAAAAAAATCTAATATCTGTTATTATATTTTAGTGTAGTTTGACCTCTAGCTTATATTGTTAAGTATAATTGGTAATCGTAGGAGGAGAATGAGGACGGCACAGATGCGGGAGACGACGAATCCCCAGTGATAGGATTTTGGAGTGGGATGTTTTGGCTAATTGGGATGACTGCAATCATCTCATTGCTGTCTGAATACTTGGTGGACACTATTGAGGTATAACATTTGACGAACCAAATAATATCAACCATAAGTAAAACTTTAATTTAAACATAACTTAATGAAATAAATTTGATTAATAGGAAGCCTCAACTTCATGGGGGATATCAGTGAGCTTCATCAGCATCATCCTGCTACCAATAGTCGGAAATGCAGCCGAGCATGCTGGAGCCATCATCTTTGCTTTCAAGAACAAATTGGTATATTTTCTTCTTAGTTTTCAACATTAATTCAATTCCCACCAAGTTTTCAAATTTTGAAATCATAAATAACAATTAAAACCCATAAACTAATCACATGATTATTTACTGAATAATTTATGATAACTGCAGGATATCACTTTGGGTGTAGCACTTGGTTCTGCAACCCAAATTTCAGTGTTTGTGGTGAGTATTCTTTTTTCATTTAAACTTAATTTTCTTTTCTCATTATGAAATATTATTCTTGATAAATATTTATAGTTATATCTTTAATTATGTTTGGTTTAGGTTCCAATGAGTGTTATTGTTGCATGGATTATTGGCATCAATATGGATCTTGATTTCAATCTTCTTGAAACTGGTTCTCTTGCCCTCACAATTATAGCCACAGCCTTCACCTTACAAGTATGTTTTCTGAATTTTGTTTGATATATTTTAATTATTAAACTAATTGCAGAATATTTTAATAATTTTTATAAATCAATATTTGCAGGATGGCACTTCTCACTATCTCAAAGGAGTAGTTCTTCTCCTTGCTACTTTGTCATTGGAGCTAGTTTTTTGTTCAAATTTCTCCAACTGGTAAATTTCTTATATTAATTTCTTCTTTATTTTAATTTAATTAATTTTCGTTAAAAGTTTCTAATTATTTCTTGAATATTTTAATCTTTCTTAAGAACCTGTTACCAATGCCTTGAACATGAGATTCAATTCATCTAACCAAGGGATCTTCAGAGTTTGAAAGGTAATTATCAACTGTGTGTGTCAGTGTGTGTATACACACACATGCATGCTTATGCATACATAAACAATCATATATAGTAATATATTGTTATATTCAATGCATATAAACCCAAAGAATAAAGAATGTTTCTGATATTTTACTATAATTTGTATGCAGGGTGTGGGTTCTGAAGAGTGAATTTGCATGCATGATACCTTCGTTCTAAATTCTTTCATTGGCGTTGGACATAATGGTTTATGCACTGTTGCTTGTACAGTACAAGTACAAGTTTGTAAGTCTTTTGTATTTTGATTGATGAATCTACGTATTTTCTGTGTGATTGTCCTTTCTTAATATGTAATCATGAATATGGTAAAAGATTACACAGGGAGTGTCACACTATGCTATAAATAAGAAAAATGAAATTTATTTCTATTTCTCTTGTTGTATCATTTTCTTTCTTTTAACATCTCTCTTGTTGTATCCAAAATTGATAAATAGTTTTATTAATTCCTATTTTGGTGGTTTTTCTTATTGTTATATCAAAAAATAAATACTGAGTTATTCGTAAAATGACTTCAAAGAAGGAAAAAGAACCAATATTTCATATATCACAGATGAGTAGAACAAAATGGGTGAGAAAAAGACATGTATATATAAAAAGAGTCGTGTGTGACACACGCATTTTCAGGTCATTTCCGACTAGCACGAACGGTATTTTCTAGTTATAAATGCATGTATTTAATTATATTTGAATGAATGTGTTAGGTCTTGTACAAATATTCACGTAACGGTAATTCGGAGAAATGTTATATCACATACGAGTTTTGTTCTCGAATGTTGGTGATTTATCAAAATGATATTATAGATAAATATATTGGTGTAAAATTATATGTTATGTGATTATATGATTAAAAGTTTAGCTTCGTTTTGAAAATTGTGATTTTTCAGATAATTATGTGTTATCGTGGTTTACGGATTTTATAGTTTAATTATTATAAAATTGTTTTAAAACATTAAAATGAATACTAGTTTATGCATTTGAAGTTAAATTGATAAAGTTTAACCATTCTAGATTTTTGGTATAGAAAAACCCGGCTTCATAACGCCTGGATTATTTTATAAAAGTTTTAAGGGCTAGTTTAAAAAAATAACCAAAAGCCAACCCAACCCCTCTTCCTTCCCATTCCCCATGCCTGCCACCCCCTTACCTTGAACCCTCTCAATTAGTTGCACAACTTAAAGAACACACACTCCAAATCAATTTCTTATCACAATTGTTGATGGTTTTAATTGTTGCTTGCATCAAACATGTTCTAAAAATCACCCCTTATGCATTACGAGTAAGTTTTGTGGTTAATTTCATTCCATTTGATTCATTAAGTTCTTGAAACCCTAGCTATCCAAACAGATTAAACCTTGCACTCAAGTCAAACTAGTTGTTGATCACGTGTTATTATATGATTCTAAGATGTTTATACGATTTAGAAATGCTGAAAACTTGAGTTTTGGTTGAAAACCATGACTTACTATTAGTGGAAACTTTACTATAGGGCTTTAGTTTTAAAAACAACAAAACAAAACCCAACCAACCCCCTCCTCCCTCCCATTCCCCTTGTCGAACACCCTCTTCCCTTGAACCTCTCCATTAATTGCGCAACTCGAAGAATACACACATTCCAAGTCGATTTCATATTGCAATTGTTGGTGGATTTACTCGTTGCTTGCATCAAACGTGTTCAACAAATCATCCATTACACATTATAAGTAAGTTTTGTGGTTAATTCATTCCATTTGATTCATGAAGTTCTCAAAACCCTAGCTATCCAAAAATAAATTAAAACTTGAAATCGAGTCAAATTGGTTGTTGATTGTGTTATTATGTGATTCTAAGATGTTTGTATGATTTAGAATTGTTGAAAAGTTTAGTTTCGGCTGAAAACCTAGACTTACTCTATAAGTGGGAACTTTATATGGGGCTTTAGTTTTAAAAACAACAAAACAAAACCCAATCAACCCCCTCCTCCCTCCCATTCCCTAAGTTAGTCGCTCCTTCCCTTAAACCCTCTCCATTAATTGCATAACTCAAAGAACACACACACTCTCTGAATTCATTTCTTACTACAACGGGTGGTGGATTTAATTGTTGCATGCATCAAACATGTTCTATAAATCATCCATTTTGTATTACAAGTAAGTTTTGTGGTTAATTTCATTTCATTTGATTCATGAAGTTCTAGAAAGCCTACCTATCCATAAACAAATTAACTTGCAATCGAGTCAAATTGGTTGTTGATTACGTGTTATTATGTGATTCTAAGATATTTGTACGGTTTAGAATTGTAGAAAAGTTGAGTTTTGGTTAAAAAACAAGACTTACTATTAGTGGATACTTTAATATGGGAATTTTGAATGAGTTGGGTGTAATGATAAAATTGAGTTGAGATATCAATACTATGATGTTACTTGATGCTTATGGATGAACTTTGATGTCTTGAACTTGTCAATTTAACTCGCTTTTCATGTACTTACTATTATTGGTAACTTTTTTGAAAGTTTGAGTATTGGAATTTTAGCATGTTTAGATGATGATGATGATGTTAAGGTATGAAGAATGAAATTATCAAAAACTCAGGATTTCAACACTGGCTACCAACTGTCGAACCAAGTCAAGTGCTGAATCCACTATCGAACAACATATGCTGAATGAATGCCGATCAACATATGCTGAAGCAACTGCCAATGAACACTCTTCCGATAAGCTGCTGATCGACTGCTGCTGATCAGCAGAAAACTCCTTCATCGGCTGAACAACTGCTACTTAAAACAAGAATGTCTATGCCCACGATTGTTGTGTTTCACCTTTTAGAAACAACATAATACTAAAGCTGTGAAATCTAATACACAAATTGTCTGTTTTGCTGTACACTCTGAACATATAATAGTTTATTCTTATTGTTTAGATTTTATAGTATAAAGTCCTCACACTTGTATAGGAGAGGTAAGCTTTTCAAACCACTTGATTATATCTACCGATTGTATCATTTGTACTCAACATTAAATCAAATGAATACTTTGAAAGAACTTCTTGTGTATTTATCTTTCCTCAAAGTATTTGTGTTATGATAGTAAGTAATTAACTTATATTCCATATTCGTTATCTACTAATCAAATAGAAAGTTCTTGTTAGTTTAAACCAACCCGGTCCAACAATATCAAAGCTTTGCCTCTTGATTTGCTTGAGGTTATCATTCAAAAAAATCACTTGTTTCTTGTTTTGATAACACTATCAAACACCACACTTTCTTCCTACCTTAATACCCTACTCAAAATAACTTTTATAGCCATTTCTAGTAAACATGAATTGGAGAATGGAACTCAAACCAAACCTCCCATGTTTACACAAAATTACTATGATACCAAAAAAAGCGAAATGAAGGATTTCATAAGGAATCAAAACATAAGGTTATGGATCTTTATTTTGAATGGACCATATGTCCCTATGGTCCAAGCTATTAGTGAAGGAGGAGTAATGATTCCTAAAGATCCTACAAAGTACTTAGATGAAGATCTGAAGATTATGGATGCGGATTCAAAGGCTCTTTGGCTTATCAGAATGTGCATACCCAACAAAATCATTGCAGGATCGATGTTTGTCACTAACACTTTGTTTGTCTCTCAAACTGACTTAATCTCATACGGTTTTAGATGAAGCAGAATCTCTTCTAAGAGTTGATAATATTATAGTAAGTAACAAATAACACAAAGAAATAAATTTCAAGGTACTTGTATATATATTACTTCTTAACTCAAAGTATTACAAGACTCTTACAAGCCTATTACAAGAGTTACAATGAGAAACTATTTATATTCCGATAGCCGAATATACATTGATACCAGATGGAAACCTATAACTAAAGCAATACTACAAAGCTAAAGTTAAGTATCTTAGATAATGTCTTATCTAAGATTTTGTAGTCATGACATGTCCATGACTTACGTTTTGTTACCAACTAAAGTTGAAAACTGTACTAATTGATAAAGGTGAACAGTGGAATAAAGTGTGATGAACTACATGGGCTTTTAAGAAAACACCATGAAGTATATCAGAGATCTATAAAGAAGTGTCAGAAGGACCATACTTATGTCCACTGGTTCATAGTAGTGTCTTCTGAAGGTTAATTGGCTTCGGAAGAACAAGTTCTTCTGAGACCAATTATACTTTGGAAGAGGCTTACTTCTTCCGAGGCTTGGAGACTTCTACTTCGGAAGTCATTGTCTTGAAATCTTCCAAGTCTTGAACTTCGGAAGAGAAGACTTTTTCTTTGAAAGTTGGAGTTTTCCTTCGGAAGTTGTTCTTGAACTTTTTCTTTGGAAGAACTCCATTTGCCTTTGGAAGTTCCCAATTAGCTTTGAAAAACCTTTATTAGTAGCACCAAAATTCTGTAAGTGTTTGGTTTTGGTTGCACCAGCCTTTCTAGCTCCAACAAACTCCTCCTAGGCTGATGCTACCAAAATCTCACTTATTCCTGATATCATTTTTGCATCCTCTGATCCCTAGTTGTGTGATGATTTTACAACATTAATGAAAAAGAGGTTTGAAATGAGTGCAATGGGAGAATTACAGTTCTTTCTAGGCTTGCAAATTAAACAAAAGGCTGATGGAACCTTTATTCATCAGTCAAAATATACAAAAGATCTTTTGAATAAGTTTGATTTACAAAACTGTAAGCCCTGTTCTACTCCCATGTGCAACACCACACAATTGGATGCTGATCAGAAAGGTAAAGCTGTTGATGAAACACTTTACAGATGTATGATTGGGTCCTTGATGTATTTAACAGCTTCTAGATCAGATATTATGTTTGCTACATGTGTTTGTGCTAGATTTCAGGCTGCTCCTAAAGAGTCTCATTTGATTGCAGTCAAGAGAATCTTTAGATATTTGCAAGGTACACGATCTCTAGGTTTATGGTATTCCACTGGACACTCTTGCAAATTAGTTGCTTTTTCAGATAGTGACTATGCAGGGTGCAAGTTAACTAGAAAGTCAACTTCTGGTGGTTGTCAATTCCTAGGCAACTGTTTGATTTCTTGGCAGAGTAAGAAACAAACATCTGTTGCTACATCAACTGCTGAGGCCGAGTACATTGCTGCTGCAAGTTGCACTTCTCAGGTACTCTGGCTTCAGAACCAACTTCTGGATTATGGCATTACAGAGACTAAGACTCCATTATTAATGGATAGTGCTTCAGCTCTGTGTATTGTCAAAAATCCAGTCCAGCACTCTAGGACCAAACATATAGAGATCAGACATCACTTTATTCGGGATTGTTTTGAAAAAGGTCTGATTGATCCTAAGTTTGTGCCTAGTGCTGATGAGCTTGCAGATATTTTTACTAAGCCTTTGGATAGTTCTACTTTCCAAAACCTTGTGTTAAGGCTTGGTATGCTGCAGCTAGAATAAGTGACTATTACTGATGATTTCAGTAATAATTACTGGTGATCATTGGTAACCATGTCACATATAAGTACTGATGAGTCCTTTCACCTTCAGTAGTTTTTATAACTACTGACGACTAAATGCCTCACAAGTACTGAAGTACTTTATATGTTCCAAACTACTGATGTAGTTACAACTACTGATGTAGTTACAACTACTGAAATCAGTACAAACAGATAAGTACTGACGTCCTATGAAACACCTGAAACTCAGATGCAAAGTCTGATGAGTAAGTGTTGAGGACAGTATGAAACAGCTGAAAGCCTATGAATTGACGAAAACTACTGAAGAGAACTTTCTCTTCAGTTGTTTCTACAACTGCTGTTTCATTCTAAACAACTGAAGCAAAACCATGTCTTCAGTAGTTTTTATAACTACTGATGACTAATACCAAGTCTTCAGCTGTTTACAACAACTGATGACAAAACCACTGTCTTCAGTAGTTTTCACAACTATTGATGACAAATACCAAGTCCTCAGTTGTTTCATCATCTGAAGTGAAAACCATGGTCTTCGGTAGTTTTCTAACTGCTGATGCCTAAAACCACGACTTCAGCTGTTTTAACGTCTGAAAGGGTAATACCATGTCAACAGTCGGTTTAAAACTACTGATGACTAACACCACACCCTTAGTCATTTTCACCCCTACCCTATAAATACATGTCCACTTCTCTAATGTTTCATTAGCCGTTATTTTCTGAACTTCTCTCTCTCAAACATGGCGACCATGAGTCTGAAACCACGACACAACTGCGTTGCTTACCTTACAAAGTCGGCTTTCTGGAACAAATATGATAATGCCATTGACTTAATGGTGGATTCCCCATATCGCACAGCCTTTCTCTTGAATCCAACCATTTACCCTGAATCCCTCAGTCAATTCTGGTCAAATGCTTTTGTTCATACTGATGAGTCTACGGTCAGATCTCTGTTCGGTCCCTTATCAACCAGAAACCAGTGGTCATTACAGCCGACATCATTCGTCAGGCATTACACTTACACGACTCCACCGCTGTGACTGCATACCCAAAGGGCACAACTGATATGTCCTTTCTCAATCATGGGTATGAAGGTGATCTTCGGGCTACAACCGTTCTAAAGAAACATTTCCATGACGCTGAGAAACTCATTTTTCACATGGTAAATGTCTGCTTAGCCTCCAAGACATCTTCTTGGGATCAAATGTCATCCCGATGGCAACAAGTATTGTATTCTATTCTAGAACACCAACCGCTAAATTTTTCTGAAATTGTGTTTCTAGAAATAAAGAACTTGGCTCAGAAACCTGTGGCAAACCGATGGCCATTATATCCTAGGTTTCTGATGGCCATTATTTTGGATGAATTAAAATCTGATGGCCTTGTTGGCCTTGGAGTCCCTGCACCAGCTGTTTTGGCTGAGGTATACTCCAGGCACAACTCAGACCTTACACTCAAAGAAGCTGCCCGAATGCTAAAGCCCAAGCACAGGGAACTCATAGCTTCCTCCATCAGAACCAAAGTCCCCACTAAACCAAAACCAAAACAACCCCAAATAGCTATTCAGGGAGACGAGTCCCCTGAAGATGCTCCTGCACCACCAACGCAGGATATACTTGCTGGCTTAAACCCCCCAGCAGTATCAGAGACTCTACTAGCCATAGCCGCTCAGGATTCCTCTCAAAAGGAGCCTGCAGCCACCACACAAGGGGTACCCACACATCTGGGATCTTCCTCACTTGAGGAGATTGCCATTGAAGAGCACCATCCTCCCCAGGTGCACACTACTTCTACCCCTTCTCCCCATGCAACCGCCCCCCAAAGTCCAACCATAATTATTGCAAATGTGCTGACTCAGTTGCATGCCTCTCCTCCTCCCCAACACCCACCAACAAAGGGGAGAACCACAGACATTGAGGAAGAGGATCATCATGCTTCTGACAACCCACAACACTGGGGTTTACAAGTTCTATCTCCTAGTGTGGATAGGGAGATTAGAATATCTAGTGAGGCTGCCACCTCTTCTGCATCAGCACATGATCAGAATGAGGCTGGTAACATTGCTAAGACCTCACTAGAGGCAACAGCTGATGAAGGACACAGTCCTGAGGCTGGAAGTCCCCAGTTCCAAGAAAAAGGGGCACATGCTACAACTGGTCTACACCCAGTGCATGTACATCCTGCTCCAAGCAGGAGGTCAGGTGATTCAGCTTCTGCTGATGATGACCTGGGCTTTTTCTATGACGTTCTAGCCCACAACACCATCCTGGAGGCTGAGGTAAGCAGACTACAAGAACTGCTTGCCAAGAAGTCTCAGGATGAAAGTCCATCTGCCCCCACCAACCCACAGATGGCACCTTCAGTTGAAGGTTCCCCAAACACTTTACCCTCTCACTTCACTGAGCCTCCAGCTTCTGCTTTTGGCACTATCTCTCCGGGACAGAACCCCCCAGAGCAGATGGTTGCTGTATTCCAACAATCCCTACCTCTCATCACTCCCATCATCAATGACATTGTTTATAAAGCCATTGATGAAAGGTTTTCTTCAAGTCTACAACCACTCATTGATGATGCTGTGCAAAAGAAACTTTCTGCGGTACAAACCCCTGCCTCCAATGCATCCAAAAAGGGGGAGAGTACTGCAGTGAAAGAAAAGAAGAGAAAAAGAACTGAGGATGAGAAGGCACAAGAGAAAACCAGGAGTTGGAAACAAAAAAGCAACAACAACTGATCACTTACAAAAGAAAGAAAAGTGCTGGTGATCAACCTACTGCTGAAGAAAAATCCTTGGAAGAGCTGGTAAAAGATGCAGATGACACACACAGCCGATCCATGGACAAAATCATTGAGCAACTCTTCAAGCAAGGCTTTGATACAGCCACATTAGACAGTGAGATCAGGAAGTTGGAAGTGGAGGAAATTCAAACCAGATGGGCTGGGTATGATGTACTGGAGAAAGAGAGATTGGAGATCATGATTCGATTCATTGCCAAATACTTAGGAAGATCTTTGATGGAGATTCGTTCATGGACCAGAGATAGTATTCTCGCTATAGCCACCAGAATCTGTTTGTCTGAGCAATTTCATAAGGGGATTATCATTGAAGCACTTGATGAGGCTGGGACTGGAAAAAGGTTTGAGATGGCAAGACTTACAAAGGCCAAACTCACAACCAAAATGCTTGAACAACCTTCCCTTTCACCCACTCAAAAACAGCCTACCCCTCAAATCTCCAAACCAATCTCAAAGCCCAAATCCAAACATCCTCAATCTTCAAAACCAATTCCTTTACCAACCCAACCATCATCCAGTGATGCACCTAGAAGGAGGAGAAGGGTGCTGAGGATAGAAGAAGATGAAGAAGAAGAGGATGAAGATGATAGTCTGCCACTCTCTGCTGTTCTAAGGCTACCAAAACCCAGGAGTCAACCCATGATCACACCTGACTCTCAAAGGGAAACGGCGAGAGTCAAAATAGAAGATGAAGAACAGCAGAAGCAGCACGATGAGCAACTACTGAAGATGGTTGACAAGGAATTTCCTCAGTCATCATCTATACAAGCCATGAAAGGGCATGCTCAGAGGCTGTACACTCTCAGACACACATTTCAGTATCAGAAGGAGAGAGTGAGAGTATGGCCAGACCCCAAGGTGAGTTCTAGAATCTACAAAAGATCCATTCCACATAGATACAATGGCCAGGTTAGAAAAACAATAGACTCTACAATCATGCTGGCCATTGTAGTCTCACCATGGGAAATAATCGACGAATTCAAGAAGGCTCATCAATCAAAAATGACCCCTCAAGCTTTACTGGAAAACAAGATGATCAAAAAGGGGTTATTATATAAAAAGCTTGAAGACATCAAGAAGAATGAGCTCCAGTTACTCCTTGAAGGCACTCATCCTGATGAATTTGTTTATAGGGAGGTAACTACTGTGGAGTTGAAAATGGCAGGACTGTAAAGTACTTCTCTGAGTACTATGGTCCAGAGTTCTTCTTTGAAGGTGGAGTAGAAGAACTCTCCAAGGAGGAACAAGTTGTTCTCCTTGAGGCCTATGTTCGAGAGTCATACAGACTCATAATGGGGAAGTAAATCTCATGAATGGGATAACAACTCTGTGTCCAGTTCCCCAAAACAGAGTTCCCATTCATACCTTGCCAAACAGATCTCTGAGATTTCTTCCCAGGCCAGAGCTTATATGGGTCATCTTCTTTACTGATCAAGAAGGAAAAAGACCAACCATTTTGCCAACAATAAGTGGGAAAATAAATCAATTAGAGGTTTTGGCTGCATTGGTTCAGGGGGAGTTTGTTGGATCAAAAGAACCAATGAGCCAAGATCAGAAAACCTCTAAGTCCCACATGATATCACAACAACTGCTGAAGGCTTCATCAGGAGTTCGACAAGTGCTGAAAACTCCAACAGCTGAAGATCAACAGTTAAAGACTAAAGTGCTGAAGTTCAACAGCTGAAGAACACAAGTGCTGAAGCTGAACAGCTGAAGAACACAAGTGCTGAAGCTGAACAGCTGAAGAACACAAGTACTGAAGTTGAAGTCCAAAGTACTGAAGTACAACAGCTGAAGAGTCTACAAGTACTGAAGATCAACAACTAGTGTACAAAGTCTGAAGACAAAGACTGAAGACATCAGCTGATGATATCTACTGAAGTCATCAGCTGATGAAACGTCTGAAGTTCAAGTCTGAAGATCAAGTACTGAAGTTTCAGTAGTTTGTCACAACAGCTGAAGAGTACTTCTTCAGTAGTTGTGATATCAGTAGTTTTATGTTTTTACTTTCAGTAGTTTTGTAAAACGACTGAAGAGCTTGTTCTTCAGTCGTTATAGTATCAGTAGTTTTATGTTTTTCAGTAGTTATAATAACTGATAACACTTAGTATTTTTGTAAGAAGATGTAAGCTGTTTTGACATCTTCAGTAGTTGTGTTTCAGTTGGAATAATTCTGTTAGATGTCACTATCAAGTGACATCAGCAGAGGTCACATCTCTTATATAAGAGGTGTCGACCTAATTGTAAGTGTGACATTCCGTTACCTCGAAAGCGAATATTGAATGAAATATATTTGCAGAATTCTCACTATCTATAACCGTTTTTGTTCTTCATTGAATATCTTTTCGTTCTTGTGAATTGGCTAATTCATTGTTAGAATCCGCTGCTATACTCTCTAATCGATCAAACGTAGATCATTGATCCTAACATCAAAACCTTTAGCACTAGAGACAGAAGATGTTTATCCGTTTCTTTGTTCTTCCCTGAAGTTGTGCTGAGAAGTTTGTACAAGTCATTAGTGGACAGGAGATCTAGTCTATCACTCTAAATGACATACACCCTTTGTTGCGCCTCCTGAAGAGATTTAGTTGACGGGAGTTATAGTCATACTCCTATCTAACTATGGATTCAAGGTTGGGACCTTCAACCATTTGAAGAAAGGCTTTGCCTTTGGTTGCTAAACCTTTTCTTTCCTCCTTCTCTCTCACCTTCAGCTCCTCTTCAATCTTGGTCCTTGGAGTTAGCTCAGCCAGATGAATGCTGCTTAGATGATTCTAGATATGAGCAACTATCTTGGAGTTTGAGGGGTTCGAGAATGGCTTCTCTGCTAACTCAGCAATATCAAATCTGCTTAAGTGTAGCAAAGATGAGGCATTGAGCCTGTTTATCTCTCCATTTTGTCTCTCAATAGCAAAGTTGTGAGAAGATTCTTTGAACCTCCACTGGATGATCTTCTTTCTTGGCACAAGGGGATTAATTGGCACTCTATCCCCTTTCTGGAATCCGGTAAAGTCACTAGCATTCTTCTTTGCTTCTTCTCTTCATCATTTAGGGAATCAGGTTTAGGCCAAAGAGTTTAGTAGCTTGGTCTAGTGTTCCTCTAGGTAGATCAAAGAATTGGTCTCTTGTGAGGGAACATGAGGAGCCATCAACATAAGTCAATTTGACAGAATCCTCCTCACAAGAAATGTCGCTTAAAGTTATACACTTAATGAGCTTCGTTTTGATATCCTTAAACACCTCTAAGGAGAGATGTTTGGAAGGCTGAGGGGATGGTTTTAGTGGTTGTTGGGTTGGTAGTGGTGTTTGGGTTCTGAGAAGTGTTTTAGGTTTGAGGATGGGTAGTAGAGGTGGTTATAGTGATGGTGCAGGTATGGAAGATGGTATAGGTTCAAGGGTCTATGGTTTAGAGGTGGGTTCAGTTTTGATGGGAAATGGGAAAGGGGTTGGTTTAGGTTGTGGTAGATTGAGGTGTTGGTTTGAAGATAATCCCCTGTCCCATTCTATACATATCTTTCCTTTTCCTTGAGCGAATGTCAGCCTTGATGTCACTAACATGTCGGTGCAAGGTCTTCTCAGACATGGAACCCACCTGCCTGTCAGAGAAGCCATGAGACTGGAGATAGTCCTTCATCCAGGCCTTATTACCTATCTTCCTAACAACAATGAGTCCTGCATCTTCTTCCTTCTTTTTCTTCACCCCGTGTTTCTCCTTTGCAGCTTGCTTTATCTCTTTCTCCATTTGATCTTGCTGTTTGTTGAAAAGCCATAAGATCATATCATTATTACGTGGAAACAATTATTCTAGAGAGAAACCCCTAGAGATTAGGAAAGTTATCATTTCCCTTCTTAGCCACAAATCAGCCTCTTTTTTCTTTTTCTCCCTCTCTTCCTCTAAGGCCAACCTTGCTGCCTCTTCTCTTTATTCAATTTGCAGTAAGGTTTCCTTCTCAAACTCAATCAGCTCCTCTAATGGTAGCAGAAGCACTTCTTCACTGAAAGATCCAAGCATGACAAGCCTATCAATGATTTCCACCCTTCTTCGATTGTTGATAGCCTCCTGGTTGGCTCCAGCTGCTTCACTTCTTGCAGTTAACAGCTTCCCAGTTGGAAGTCTACCTTTTCTTTTAGGCTTCTTTAACCATTCTTCCTCCTGAAGTTCTTCCATGGTCATCTTCCTCTTTTCTTTCACATCTTCAAAAGTGCTAGACTATGGGGGGTTCTTGGATGGAAGTTTTAGTTTGAGAGATGGTGGTTGGAGCTTGTTGTAGTGAAGTTGATTGAGTGAGAGGTTGGCTAAGAAAATACTCACTGTTCACCTCAGTTGCTAGTTCTAGAACTACATCTGTGATAACCAGATCCTCGGATAGGGAAAATAGCCCTTCCGCAGCTTCTATCTTAGCTTCGGAAGATTGAAATTGTTCTTCCGAGGCTTTGACATCTGCTTCAGAAGTTTGTGACAATGCACTCTCTATCCTAACTATTTATTTTTTGGGCCATCAGTTACCATTTTCCCTTCATAACTAATCTCGGGTTCCATGTAGACCTTAGGTTGACCAACTTCTTTGATTGTGGTAGAAGGTGCATTCAACCTTTGAAGCTCTTCAGCTCCAAAATATACCACAGTAACATCAGGGCTTGGTTGTTCAATGGAAGATCAAAGTAGGAACTTGGAGAAGAACCTATCCAGATCTTGGAGCATCCTTTTTTCCATTTGAAGAACATTTAGAGGAGGATCAGGAAAAACTGTTGCTTGATGAGTAGGGTATCTTGAAGCTAGAGATGTTAAAGCTTGACCCCGTGGTTCCGCATGTGTTTGCCTCTGAAAACTCTCCCCCTTTTTGGTAGCATCATCTTAAGAGCTAGATGAAGAGGTCAATGAGACCTGAATGGGTACATGCCTAACAGATCTCTCAATCTATTTCTCAACTAATTAAGCCTTGAGATTTTCAATCTCAAGTTGCTGAGTGGCAGACCTATCCTCTAAAGTCTTAACCTTAGATTCAAGGTTTGAGAATTTAGAAAGTAGGTCTTGAATTGTGAGTTTCAGACTTCCCTCATCTTCTTTTGAAGAATCACAGGGAGATGAGGTAACATACCTAATATGTTCATCCTCACCACCAGATGTGGTTTCTTGGCACCCTGGTTTCCTATACCTAATGATGTCTCTTTCAGAGCATCAAAGGGCGCAATTGCTATAGATTCAGACTCAGAAATATTACCACTACCCTGAGGATCCGATGAGGCTCCTTTAGTAGCGGCAGCTGAATCTACATGGGTCCCCTCCACATCAGTGGGACTCACCTCAGTTGGTTTTTACTGATGGGGCTTAGAGATAAGAGGTCTCTCTAGGCTCTGTTGATCCTTAAAAGGGTGTTTCCGATTAACTTCATTGCCATGAAGAGACAAAATATCCTCATAAGTTCTTATTAATAGGTCAGTAAAGGATATGGAAGTTATACCAAATGACCCGGGACTTTGATCAATGTCTATTGGCATTAAGCCTGTGGTAGGGTTGTCCCTTTCTGGCTTGTCAAGGGAGTATAGAGACTCACCCTGAGGGCTTTTAGCTTGGGCGGGCTGCAGCGATTGAGATTGAGGAAATTCATATCCTATATTGAGGTTAATGGTGAAGGAAGGTGAGACCTCGGACTGAGTGGGAACCTATGTTTCCACTTTAGTCTTTTTGGTTAGAACAGGAGGAGCTTATCAATCAGATTAGACTGATCAAAGGTTTGTTTGGGGTGTCTTTTGATATGTGTATTTGATCGGGTGAGAAGGTAGAACTGGCATTATGAGGGTGGTTGGTGGTGTGGGTTCATCACTAGTGGGGTTAACAGGGATGTCACCAGGAGCTATGCGCTTAATCATACCTGGAAGAAGTGGAGTGTCTCTTCCGGTGAAGTTGGTGGACATCCTCTTTGGAATCTTGAAGATGGTTGGCCTCATGTGAGGGACTGGAAGAGTAGCTGCACAATGGTTGGCCTCATGTGAGGGGCTGGAAGAGTAGCTGCACAAACAAGCTTGCTCTGATCCAACTTATAGTTGATAAGGTGCTGGATGAACCTGGGATATATGTTGAATGTCTCCCTTTGAAGGTTTCCCATCAAATTGATCAGCATAAATGTGGAGTAGTTAAAGCGAAGGCTTCTTACCAACCCATGAAATAGAAAACCTAGTTCATATGAGATTTGATCCCATTCACCTAACTTGTTTAACAAGCAGTGAAGAACAATGTGCATCAAGGACTTCCATTGGCATGAGAAGTTAAACTTGTAGATAGCGGACCTCCTAACATCACCTCCATATCCCATTAAAGAATATGTTTCGTCAACCTCAGTCTTGGGGAACTCCATTGGTGAACCCTCATCGTGAAGCTCGAGATGCTCCCTGATGAGCTGTCAGATATGATCAACTCCTGGTCATAAATGTTGGACCTCAAAACCCTAACCTCTTTCTAGGTTATGATCTGTGCATTCCCCCAAAATCAGTCATGTGGTTTGAATACACAGTGGGTTTCACAGTTAGGGCTGTGAAGTAAGTGGATTGGGTTAGAAAGGAGATGATTTCAGGGAAGTCATCATCCATGGATGAATCCAAGAATGCAACTTGATTATGCTGGGTTAAGCGCCATTGATGTAACACCCGGATATTTTGTTTAAAGCCAACGAAAGAAGCAAAAAAAATAAAGTCCAAAGTCGGCGGACCAAACTTACTAAAACGGGAGAAAGATTGAATGAATGGGGGAATAAGAGGGGAGGGTAGCCCACACCCTCCCTCACACTTGTAAATTCTGCCAAAGAGGAGAAGAGTGGGAGAAAAGGGTCTCAAGCTTGATTCTTGTGGATTTGAGCATGAAAGTTGAAGTGTAGTGGGTTGAACCGAAGCTCTACTCGACGGTGTCGTTTGTGTGAGTTCTAGGACCCCTCTTTTACACGTTTTCAACTGATTTGGGGTTAGAACACATAGTAAAACTCGTTTTTGAAATGTGTGTGTTG
Source organism: Flaveria trinervia (assembly GCA_025506515.1). Lineage (NCBI taxonomy): Eukaryota > Viridiplantae > Streptophyta > Magnoliopsida > Asterales > Asteraceae > Flaveria > Flaveria trinervia. The sequence goes on from CM046455.1 coordinate 62,475,362, forward strand.
AACTCGTATGTATGTGTTTGTGTGTGATGCAAGTGGAGTTTGTTTTAAGGCTTGTGTGTGCTTGAATGATGTTGTAGTTGGTGTTTCTAAGGTTTAGGATGGTTGATTTGGGGTTAGAACAGGTTGAGAGGGTTTGGAGGCTGAAAAGTGCAGATTGAGTTCGGGATGAACTGCATTCTACATCAGCTAGGGTTAGGCGACCGAATGGCATGCGAATGAGGCCATACGGCTGAAAGGTGTTAGGACCTTTTTCGGTACGGAGTACTAACTGATTATGTGTGTACCAAACCAAATAGTGCGGAATCCTATTTGATTGGAAATCCAATCAGTGAGAACGCAAGTATAATCAATCCAAGAATGAAACTAAACGTTAAGAACAACAGTAGGATGAGTTACTGCGATCTATGAACTTGGAACAGGTGTTCTTGGGTCTCTGGACGGCTAGGGTATGATTTAGTGTGTAGGGATTTGAATTGTTATGTTTTTCCACGAATTAAGTTGTATTATAGGTTAGGTTTTCCATACGTGCGATTGAACCATTTGCATGGTTCAGTCGTGCGATTAAAGCATGCGGTTGATCCATTCGTACGACTGAAGATTTAGTCGTGCGACTGAGTCAATCTCATGTTACAATCATGCGACTGATCCATTCTCCTGGTTCAGTCGTGCGACTGGTTCATTAGCATGAAGTATTCATGCGTATGGTCCATTAGCATGGTCCATTCGTATGAGAACTTCACACGATTAAGTTTAAGAAAGTTTCTCAATCATTATTGACTAAGAACTATGTAAACAACCACAACCTATATAGTTAGTTCAATATGCATTAACACACAATAATTAATGAAATATTAAACATTATAAGCATCACAAACACATTATATTTCATTCATACCCATTCTGTTACATATATGTAAGATAGGAAAGAATTTTACATTAAGCTCCTAAACTAGGTACACATGTATCTACAAACTCCCCCTTGGACCTAGTTTACTCTATTGTCTAACATTCTTCATCAGCTCTTCATACTTCTTGTACTTCTCCTCCCTTGTAACTCTTGCATGTATTTCGAAGGCAAATCAGAGTCTTATCACGTTTTGGAACTGGAGGGCTTGTACAATGTCTTGCGTGTCATAGAACAGTGGCCACTTGTATAAAGTGTAGACATCATCAGAAGACAAGTTAGTTAGCCACATTGGGTTAAATACCCTGATAGTTTCCATATTTCCATCTCTGTTCAGAACTATGACCGCCTCACCTGTTCTCAAGTCATAGTACCACCACTTGAAGTGTGGAGTGAAGTCCTATGGCATTTCCCTTAGAGGGATTCTTGACATCGTGTGCAGAGGACTCCATTTCAGCACTATTTTTGGCTTTCCAGTAATGGCATCAACTTCAGACCATCTGATATACCTCGTCAGTTGTTGAGGTTTGAAGTTGACCCACCTAGTGTGGTACTCTTTTTGTAATGCAGCCTCAAACCAGCCTGACATCTTTCTTGGGTCAGCATATAATAGCTTTAGTTTGGCCAGCTGGTTGAGCTTAAAACCAGGGAGAGTCTTCAGATCATGTGGGAATCTAAAGTACTTGATTCCCTTCTCCCTCTTGACAGCATATATATTTAGATCTTCAAAATAGGCCCACGCGATAATCTTGCCTGACACCTTGTGATGCTTCTTCACTTTGGAGAGCTTGGTGTAGGCACTCGGCTTTGGACTAGTGCGTTGGGCTCGGATTTCCACAAAACATGCAGCCCATTTAGCCTTTTTGATGTTGACATCAGCATCCGAGGCTTGGGCTTGATCTGGATTCTTCTCTGATTCTTGTTCCATTTGATCCAGTTTCTCGAACATATCCCTGACAAGAGTGTCACCCAAATGGGGACAACATTACCCTCTTTATCAGCATACTCTGGATAGTGCTGAGCTGTGACGTCCTCAATCTCTATCTCTTCCATATCATTAAGCTCTTCATCACTAGCCACGTCAACAGTAGGGGCATCTTTGACTAGTTCATCCGGATTCAGCCGGAGCATCTCCGCCAGTTGCTCATCAGTAAGATCATGAATTATTTCTCCTTCTTCAGGAGTATAACTCACGGATCTCTGACAATCCCTTGCAAATCAAGTATCATAATGAATTGAGACTTGATTTGCTGTAAGGGAGCAACATCGTACTGGTCTTGCTGAGATGGATGATCTGCTTGGTTTAAACATTTAACACACCAATCATTTGTCAATAATCAAGACAGTTAAATAGCAAATATATATATAAACATTAAGTACATAAGTTTAATACATGATTCAATTACACAAGATTTAATTTACATAAACGTCTACATATTACTTTTATCTTGAATCATGTGCTCTGCTTCTGGCGGGGCTGAGGTCGAGGCACCCTGGTCTTGAGTCTTCTTGGTGCGCCTCTCTCTAGCATGTGAGGCCTCTGAAGCACCCGCATCGCCTCCTTCCTCATCATCATCTTTATCATCCTCATCCCTTCCTTCATCTCCTCCATCGTCTGTTTCATCCTTATCATCATCCTCATCATATTCATCCTCACCATCATCATCATCATCTTCTCTGATCTTCAGAGGCTCTTCTTTGGATCCCTTAAGCTTGAGCATGATAGATCTATTAGAAGTCTCCAACTCCTCAATCTTCTTTGTTGATTGGGCTTTATGCTCCTTCAGTTGGGCGATTTTCTGAGCCTACTAAGAGATCTGCTGTGATTGGGCAGCAGTTAGCTCCATTAGCTATCATAGCTAAGCAGTCTTCTCATCATCTGCAGCCAACAGCTTCAGCACCATACGATTTAGTGTTGACAGCTATTCCTTTACCCCACTGGAAGGTAGAGATGATCCTGAGGGGAATGATGGGTGAAAAGATGGTCCTGCTTGGTGGCTAGTGGTGGTAGTGGTGGAAGTGGTGAATGTAGGTGGTGGTATATGAGTGGGTGGAGTGGTAGTAGTGGTGGTGGGTGAGGTAGTGGTAGGTGGAGGTGTGGTAGTAACGATGGGTGGTGTAGTAGTAGTGGAGGTTGGTGAGGTAGTGGTGGTGGCAGTGGGAGAAGAGGTTGTGAGCATAGTGTACCTCCGTCTTTTTGGATTCATCCCGTGAGGCTGAGCCATCCTCTTTTTCCTCGAAGCCCTCGAGGAGGATGCTCCCCCTAGGATGCTGGACCGAGCTGGGGTGTAGGTAGGATCAGTCATAGTCTCCCCAGACTCGCCCAGGCGTCCACCAACTGCCTGAATACCTCTTTCGGTGGCAACAACCTTGCTGCCCACCGTGCGAGTCCGTGGCTCCTCATCCTCTTCCTCCTCCTCAGGAGGACATAAATCCTGATGGAAACCAGCTGTGGTAGCATCTCCATGAGTGGGTGGTAGAGGTGTAACATGTGCAGTGGTGGCCGTAGATGAAGCGGGGCCAGAGTCTCCACCATCACCACTATCATCATCATCTGACTCATCAGTGGGGAGCATAATCTACTCCGTATCTGAGTCGCTGTTGTCGTGGTGCCACTTCCTTCGTGATGGCGCCACATAGTCCTCACGGGCCAGATGCCCGAATAGCTACCTGACAGGGGGTTTCACCTGCTTCCCCCTGTACACCTTGATCCTGCCCAAGGTGGTATCGTCCATCACCTCGAGCACCACAACGTCCTCCTTCTCCTTTGGCAGTGAAGGGAGCTTTTGGTCTATAATCATCTACATGAAGCGAGGGTACATGGAAAATCTCTCCTTGCCCTTCGCCTCGATGTTCTCCACCAGATAGGTGAAGATCATCCTTGAGAAGCTGAATGGATGGTTCAGCACCAACACCATGTAGGCGTTCTGAATCTAATCTGAAAGCTCATCGAAGACTCCCTTCCTGGAGACAATGCACTTAAGCAGCAAGTAGGCCAAGTACTTGAATTGGGGGCACAGGTTGCTCTTGTTGAGCATCCCTACGGTGATATCCCCCAAGTACTTGGCCCGCGGGAAACAGCCCCGTACTACCAGTGGGTGTAATCGGGTCGGGTAGTTAGCATCATCCCCAAACTCTAATACAGTCCTGAGATCATCCTCAATGATCTCAATGGCCTCACCAAAGATAGAGCTCCGGATACGGTGGGGCTCTGAGGTCCTGTCAACAACCACGCCTTCCCAAAAGGCCTGCTGGACTAAGCGGTATGGTGTGCAAGGAGTCGATATGGCTTGGAAGATCTTCGATCTCCGTAGGAAAGTAATAATGCCCGAGAAGTGAGCTGCATTCCTGGATGTCAGATCCAGATGAGCATAGATGTTGTGCTTCGTGCTCATGGTCCAACGACTAGCCATCTATTACACAATGCAGATAAACATTAGTGTGTGTCGATGAGTAACACTTTGATTCATTTGAACTTGAATTTTTATGTTCTGTCGTGCGAATGAACTATGCGACTGAGATTTAGTCATGCGATTGAGCTCTTACGCATGACTGGGCATGCGACTTGGATCAGCCATATGCTATCTCATGCGGTTACACCAGTCGTGCGACTGAACTCATACGCTGAAGGGATTTAACAAGTTTATCAAAGTTCATATAATGTTGTATATATGAAAAACGCAGCGGATAATAAGTTTTAAAACTTGTTAATATATAGATTATCAAACTCATTTGTTAAGCTAAACCCAAACCATGGATCCAAATACGAAATGCATACAAAAGGATACATATATATGAAGTAAAACAACCTTTGGAGCAGCAGAAAATCGAAATTGCTGAGGTGAAATGGATGAATTTCGTGGCTAAATCTTCAAGCAAGAAGACCTCAAGATGGTGATACCCCAAGCCACAAACGATCCTCTTGAATGCTAGGTTCTTGACACCAACTTTCAGCAGCAAAACCCCCTTTTTGATGCTGAAAACTTTCTTTCTTTTGCCTTCTTCTCTTCAGATCCGTAAGGTGAGAGAGAGAGAGAAATGAGAGCTCCAAATACACCTTTGCATGTAGGAGAGAAGTGTGCCTTGGAAGGTTGAGTGTTAGCATTTAATCTTGTATGTTTACAAGACAAAGATGGGACCCCCAAAAGCAAGAGGGCGGCCGAAAATACATTTCAAAAATGAATTCCCACACTTTGTTTTGTTACACAATTAAACACTCATTAAACCTTTAAGTTTATAAAGTTAAAACTTATTTAAACTTTATAAACTTTGTACTTTTATTTGTTATTATTTAGTAAGATTAAATAATAATAAAAAAGTACCATATGAACAATTATCCATATAATGATGTTCATTTAGAAAGGCAATGATTTAGAAAACCCATTTTCTAAATTGGTGTCATAATTTATTGGTGTTTGTTTAGCTTGTTATTAGGTATGACCCAACTTGGATCATATCACACTAGCCACATCAACTTAATATGCATCTTGGGCAGATCAAGTCTTTTCAATCTCCCACTTGCACAAGATTCATAGAAGGTTGATGCAAGTAGAAAATAACGCCTAGAAACGGTTTGCTACCCCTAATGTATATGATTAAGTGCCATTCAACAACATCATCCTCCTCAAGTACCTTACTTGAAATGTTTTCGGTGAATTAATCATCTATCCTTTTGTTTTAGATGTCATGTTAAATCCTAGAGACACAGAATCGTCATTCTCTGATGATTTAACTTTAACAGGCCTTAGACATCTAACTCTCAACGAATAAGAGGAACAAATTCCATCTTGACTACATACGTCTCTCACAATCACCTCATGTCATACCTGAATTCAGCCTTATGTACTGCCAATATTTCAGAACAGCAAAGAACTAAGTCAAAGTATAATACTTGGTGAATATCAAGACCCAATATGTATCTCAGGTATGAGGATAAATGATATTCGCCTCTACTCAATATCTCTTATGACTAATCACAAGGATTCCATGAAGAAATAATTGAGAGCGGGTCAGTTCAATATCTATATCCCATAGATACCAATGAACCTTGGTAGCAACCTTTTGCTTTATATTCATACCTTATGAATATCAACCAATCCAAGTTCATTATAGTCTTACATTCATAGTTGTTCCCACAAGTATGATCGACTACGAACATTTAAAATAACTTATTTATTTACGGATTTAAACATGCAAAAGGAAGAACAAATGAAATTTATAACCAAATAATAAGGTCAAATAACATAAGTTCCAATATCTAAATACAAAATTTGATCAAGTCCAATCACTAGAATATCGAAGTCCTAGGGCACAAGTATGACTTTCATGCTTTGACCTATCTAGGAGCTTCGTGAATGGATCCGCAACATTTTGATCGGTGTGAACTTTGCGAATACATATCTTTCCCTTTTCAACTTCATACCTTATGTAGTTGAATCTTTGTTCAATGTGCCGAGTCTTTTGATGAGCACGAGGTTCCTTGATTTGAGCAATCGCACCCTCGTTGTCACAAAAGATCTCTAGGGGGTCTTGAATGGTAGCAACTACCCCTAGATCAGCAATGAACTTCCTAAGCCATGCAACTTCTTGAGCTGCCAATGAAGCGGTGATGTATTCTGATTCTGTTGTAGATAGTGCCACTATATCTTGCTTTGAGCTCTTCCAAGAGACTGCTCCTCCATTCATAATGAAGACATATCCCGACTGTGATCAAGAATCATCTCGATCAGTTTGGAAACTCGCATCCGTGTAACCCTTTACAACGAGCTCCTCCTTACCAGATCCATATATTAAGAACATATCCTTAGTGTTCCTAAGGTATTTCAGAATACTTTTAACAGCCATCCAATGACTATTACGGGATTCTGTTGATATCTACTTGTCATGCTTAGAGCACATGACACGTCCGGCCTAGTACATATCATTGCATACATGATGGATCCTATAGCAGATGCATATGGGACTCCATTCATTCTTTCTTGTTCAACCTTTGAACTAGGGCATTGAGATGAGCTTAATATAGTCCCCTTTTGAATAGGTACTAACCCCCTTTTAGAATTCTCCATCTTGAACTTCTTTAAGATCTTTTCAATGTATGCACTTTGGTTTAAACCTATTAATCGCCTTGATCTATCTCCATAGATCTTTATTCCCAAAATATAGGCGGCTTCACCAAGATCCTTAATGGAAAAACAGCTTCCAAGCCAGGTTTTTACACCTTCCAAGGTTGGAATGTCATTTCCAAAAAGTAGAATGTCATCGACATATAATACAAGGAAAGTAATAATGCTCCCACTAGCTTTCTTATACACATAGGCTTCATCAGCGTTTTTGATGAAGCCAAATTTCTTTACTTCATCATCAAAACGGTGATTCCAACTTCTTGACGCTTGTTTCAATCCGTAGATTGATTTCTTTAACTTGCATACCTTGTTAGGATGTTTTGGATCGACAAAACCTTCAAGCTGTTCCATATGGACATCTTCCTCAAGATATCCATTAAGGAAAGCGGTTTTGACATCCATTTGCCAAATTTCATAGTCATAATATGCGGCTATGGCAAATAATGTCCTAATAGACTTTAGCATTGCCACAGGGGAGAAAGTTTCATCATAATCAATCCCTTGAGTTTGAGTGAAACCTTTTGCTACGAGTCTAGCTTTATAAGTATCCAAGTTTCCATGCATATCGGTTTTCTTCTTGAAAACCCACTTACTTCCAACTATCTTGGACTTAAGAGGTGGTGTAACCAATTCCCAAACTTGGTTATCATACATGGATTGCATTTCATTGTTCATGGCTTCTTGCCATTTGTCAAAATCAGGTTTTGACATTGCATCATGGTATGTGGTTGGTTCATCCGAATCTACCACATAGCATCCATCCATGAGAAATCCATATCTCTCGGGAGGAACACTAATTCTACCAGATCTACGAACGTTTTGTGTATCTAGATCATCCATATGATCATTCTCAACATCCTCATGTTGATTGCTAGTATCAACCAATTGTGTATCATTTTGTGAATCTTGAACCTCTTCAAGTTCCACTGCTCTTCCACTAGTTTCTTCCGAAAGGAACTTAGTTTCCAACAACTCTGCTTTTCGAGCAATAAACACTTTCTGCTCTGTTGGATCATAGAAATAATATCCAATACAATCTCTAGGATATCCAATGAAGATACACTTTATGGATCGGGCTTCCAGTTTGTTTTGAGTGTATTGCTTAGGATAAGCATCACACCCCCAAACTTTTAAATATGACAATGATGGAACCCTTCCATGCCATACTTCGAAAGGTGTCCTTTCCACTTTCTTGGTTGGGGCCATATTTAAAATACGGGCCGCGGAGAGCAATGCGAAACCCCAAAATGATAGAGGTAGCGTACTTCTAGCCATCATAGATCGAACCGTATCCAATAGAGTCCGATTCCTCCTCTCAGACACACCATTATGTTGTGGTGTTCCAGGTGGAGTAAGTTGTGAGACAATCCACAACTTCTAAGATATTCTTGAAATTCACTACTAAGGTATTCACCTCCTCTATCTGTACGAAGAATCTTGACCGTTTTGTTGAGTTGATTTTCTACTTCATTCTTGAAGATTTTGAACATTTCAAAAGATTCATGTTTGTGTCTTAACAAGTACACATACCCATATCGACTATAGTCATCGGTAAAGGTAATGAAGTATCTTTCAGCATTCCTAGTTGTTGGTTTAAAAGGTCCACATACATCTGAATGTATGATCCCTAATAAATCTTTTGCCCTTTCATTAGTCCCACTAAAAGGGGCCTTTGTCATTTTACCTTGTAAACAAGACTCACATACATCAAATGAATCATTTTCATTGGTTTTCAAAAGACCATTCTTTTGAAGTTTTTGCATACGATTCTTGTTTATGTGACCAAGGCGACAATGCCAAAGATAGGAATCACTCAAATTAAGTTTGAGCTTCTTGGTGGTTGCTTGGTACATAGAGCTATCATATGTTGTGTTATTATGAACCAATTCATAAATACCATTACAAGGTATAGCTTTAAAATAAAACACATGATTTAAAGAAACATGAATATCATTGTCAACAAACTTGAAATCATAATCATATTGTCTTAAACGGGAAACAGAAATAATGTTCCTAGTCAAGCTAGGAGCATACAATACATTCTTCAAAATGACTTCCAACCCACTTGGAAGCTTCAAAATGTAGTCTCCTTGGGCTTCCACGTGAACCTTTGCACCATTGCCCATAAAAAGACTTATTTCCCCTTTTGCATAATGTTCACTTCTTTTGAACCCCTGCAACAAATTGCAAATATGAGTTCCACATCCAGTATCTAATACCCATGTGTTAGAAGAAATAACATTAAGCTCAACATGTATCATAAACATTGTACCTGAAGTTTGCCCCGCGTCCCTCTTTGATCTCAACGCTTTGAGATAGACCGGACAATTGCGTTTCCAATGGCCTACTTCACCACACTCAAAACACGGGTCATCTTGAGCAACCTTTTGCTTCTTTTCTTGCGGTTTGGGCGGCTGTATTTTGCTTTACCCTTACCCTTTCCTTTGACGTGTCCCTTCCCTTTGGCAACACTTGCCCTAGGGTCGGGGAGGTGCCTTTTCCTACTACCACCTTCATTGATCGTAAGGACCGGTAAAACCTTTCTACCCATGCCTGCCTTGGCCGTTTTGAGCATTGAGTGAAGCTCACCAATGCTCTTGTCCCATCCATTCATGTTATAGTTCATAACAAAGCTATCAAACTTCTTGGATAGGGAGTTGAGGATCAAATCTGTTGCCAACTCGTTGGACACACGACAGTTAAGCCTTTCAAGGCGATCAATGTGGCTCTTCATCTTGAGAACGTGAGATGATACCGATTGGGTCTCGTCCATTCGACATGCATGAAGTGCTCGAACGGTTTCGAAGCGCTCCACCCTTGATTTTTGTTGGAACATTTCCTTCAACTGGGTGATCATGTCATAGGCATTGTGGTTCTCAAAGTCCTTTTGCAAATCGGGTATCATACTCGCCAGCATGAGACACGAGACTTGCACAGAGTCTTCGGTGTACTTGACCCATTCGGCAAAGGCCTCAACGTCATTTTCATCGGGTTGATCGGGAATGGGATCGTCTAACACATAGGACTTCTTTTCCTGTTTGAGAACAATTCTCAAATTTCGGTACCAATCCATGAAGTTCCCATGGTTTAGACGTTCCTTTTCAAGGATGGTTCTTAGTGATAGGTTATGGACGGTCGGGATTGCGTTGTTGTTGTTAGCCATCTACAATATTACAAAGTTCCATTTTAGTATTCATTGATATAATAATATTTCATTTATTAATACCCTTTTATGTCTCATAGACGATTAATAAATAAAATTTTTAGAATCCAACGTTACATTTAAATATCGGTTAGGTGACCTTTATCCCTTTATTTAAATTAACAAGGTAGTCAACGTTTGACAATTGTAATCTATTACAATTTCTAGTGTATGGGATCGGTTAAACATCTTATGTTTGTTAGGCATGTTTATCCCATCAACACCCTTTGTACGTCATGCTTCGGTGATCCTAATGCATGATTTTCAAACTATGTCGTCCTACTTACACACACGTGTGAGTTTACTACATACGTGGTTAGGTGACCTTTATCCCACAAACATGGTATTCTCACCTCAAGTTACAAGTTCCCTCAAAATGGTTAGGTGAACTTTATCCCACTAAGAGTTTGCAAGTAACCTAAGTGTTGTGTAAAAGGATGGTGTTAAACTTGTTTCAAAAGGGATTTAGTTTAGATGGAAAGTCATATGTACCATATGATTGTATGCATTCAACCATATGGTACCCAATTTGTCCTTTTAAATAAAACCCATTTTATTTTGCAAATCATTAACCCTTTTATAAAACCATTCTATTTGTGCTTAATGATTAGAGAACCAATTTTCTTGTTATAGCATGTTTTAATTGACGGTTTGTTAATCACATCCAAATATTCAAAACAAACATCAACATATGCAATCAACCAAGCATAAACAATCCATCCATATATGCATAACAAAGCATACTAAATTGAGCACACTTGTTTGCCAAACAAGTGTGTCAAAAGGTCTTGTCCTAAGGGTTAAGAACATGACACAAGGATGGCAAAAGGACTCCCACTTGAAACCACATCTTCAAGCATCCTCTTTGTCCATCTTTTCTTCAAATCTTGATCTTGAGCATCCTTACAAAATGTATCCTAATACATTTTTCTAGTAAAGGAAAAAACTCCTAATCTATTTATTACAAACCAAATGAATAAATAAATTACAAAACGGGACTTGAAACAGAAAATTAAATGTTACATAGCCAAATGAATATATCATGACAACCAATCAATCAATCCACAAGGTCAAAGCTTTGTTATGCATAACCAAACAACATATCCAAATATGAACATATCATCGATTTTGGCAGCCCCTTTTCAACCATATTCTTGGCCAACATAAACCAAGAACAAATGGGTTTGGTCCAAACAAACAAACAAACATGACCTGAATTTTAAAGATCCTATCATGCATATGAGATAATATCTTTAAAATCAGAAAAAGGGCAACCATTTCAGCCCTCTAATTCTCGGCCATATGGTGTCACACACCACAAAACCGTGAGCTAGAATGTCATATACATGTATGCATTCGTATAAGTGGCTCTTGATGCCATTTGAAGGGATTTAACAAGTTTATCAAAGTTCATATAACGTTGTATATATGAAAAACGCAGCGGATAATAAGTTTTAAAACTTGTTAATATATAGATTATCAAACTCATTTGTTAAGCTAAACCCAAACCATGGATCCAAATACGAAATGCATACAAAAGGATACATATATATGAAGTAAAACAACCTTTGGAGCAGCAGAAAATCAAAATTGCTGAGGTGAAATGGATGAATTTCGTGGCTAAATCTTCAAGCAAGAAGACCTCAAGATGGTGATACCCCAAGCCACAAACGATCCTCTTGAATGCTAGGTTTCTTGACACCAACTTTCAGCAGCAAAAACCCCTTTTGATGCTGAAAACTTTCTTTCTTTTGCCTTCTTCTCTTCAGATCCGTAAGGTGAGAGAGAGAGAGAAATGAGAGCTCCAAATACACCTTTGCATGTAGGAGAGAAGTGTGCCTTGGAAGGTTGAGTGTTAGCATTTAATCTTGTATGTTTACAAGACAAAGATGGGACCCCCAAAAGCAAGAGGGCAGCCGAAAATACATTTCAAAAATGAATTCCCACACTTTGTTTTGTTACACAATTAAAAACTCATTAAACCCTTAAGTTTATAAAGTTAAAACTTATTTAAACTTTATAAACTTTGTACTTTTATTTGTTATTATTTAGTAAGATTAAATAATAATAAAAAGTACCATAGGAACAATTATCCATATAATGATGTTCATTTAGAAAGGCAATGATTTAGAAAACCCATTTTCTAAATTGGTGTCATAATTTATTGGTGTTTGTTTAGCTTGTTATTGGGTATGACCCGACTTGGATCATATCACACTAGCCACATCAACTTAATATGCATCTTGGGCAGATCAGGTCTTTTCATACGCATGGTATTGTCATGCGATTGAGTCATTTGCCCAGCTCAATCGTGCGATTGAAGTTCATCAGGGTGTCCATTCGCATGACAGACTGTCTGTTCAATTTAAATTCAAATTTTGAGCAAAACTTAATGTTAGACGTCGTGGTTTGGCTCATTAGTCTCGCAAGTGACCGATATAACACCTAATAACTTTTAATTTCACAATATACTTAGTTTCATTAGTTTATTAGTCAAACTAAGTCTCGGTTCTATTTAGGGCTAAATTCAGTCATTTAGGGCACAAATCGATTGATATTTGAGTAGATTGCACCGCACTGTACCTGTATAATCACTGGTAATCGTCAGAACACAACAATTTGTAGTCTAGAAAGGTCAGATGAAAATCGGGCAGAGTAACGGTAGAGTCGTGCGATTTGGGGGCGATTTGGGAGTGATGAGCGATTGCGACCGACTCCCTCTCCTTTTATACTAGGGTTTCCTTCAGTTGTGCGACTGAGCCCATTCGCATAGTTAATTCGTGCGACTGAGGATTAGTCATGCGACTAGCACAGTCGGTCACCCTTAGTCGTGCGACTACATGTCAGTCGTGCGACTATGTCATTCGGTCACCTCCATTCATGTGATTGGTTCATTTTGTGAACCAATCGTGTGAGATTTGTCATGCTGATGGTCCAATCGCATGTTTGGTCCATGTGTGTGGTTTAGTTGTGCAATTGCACTAATACGAATGCTCCAATCGTACGGCTGGTCCATACTGATGGTCTAGTCGTGCGAATGGGCTCATACAGATGGTCCAATCATATGGCTAGTCCATACTCATGGTCCAGTCGTGCGAATGGCGTCATACTTATGATTTTGACTTTATGACCATTTGACACTTAACCCTTTTAACTATGAATAAAACATTTTGTGCATTCTATAATTACAAACATGACCATTTGAACTTTGAGAACTTCTGATCAACTCAGACTTGATCCTTTTAGCATTAGAATACCCGTTTGGTCACCTCAAAAGTGACCTCTTTTAGTGAATAAGTTCCCGACAAAATTCCAATATGTAGTCCGACTTTTAACAACTAGAACTGGAAAACAGAATTAAAACATATTTTTGTAAATTTTGTGTGAGGTGGAAATCCTAAGATAGATAACTAACAGATTTATTTCTAGAACAGGCAGCTTCAAGTTATTTTGACCACAAGTGGAACGATTCATTATGGAATCATACAGTTAAATCAAATTATTTGGGACATGTTATCAAAACCTTTTGATGCTTGATTCTTGTTTTCATCGAGGGTTATTAGCAAGTCTAGGAAATTATACTAGTACCACAAGATGCACACAGTGGTGTTGACTTTCAAGAGTTGCAACCATGATGTTTGTAAGTATACTTGTCCTCTTAAATCCATACACAGACTTTTGACATAGATTGGTGATGATTTAAGGTTTAATTATTTCAACAAGCATTTGTGGATCCCACGCTTATATGGTAATCAACATTCCTCAAAAGATTTTTGAGCGGTCTGCGGGTAGTATTCAAGAAGAAACTATTCTAGAGCTTTCAAAGAGATGCTAAGCCTCAGGTCAGTGCCACCGCATAGCAGAGAGGTGCAACCACCAATGAATTCTATAATATTTAGGTTGTGCTTATCCTCAGGTCAGTGCCACCGCACAGCAGAGAGGCACACAACCTATCTTCTTGTTTGAGCAATTTTATTCTTTTTGTATAGATCACACCAACAACATAGGTTATTAGCTTGATTGCTTTTTGCATTTTTTATCATGTGCTTTGCTCATTTTATGGCCATCCACACACATTTGTGGCATTTATTTTGCTCATCACCCCTTATTGGAATTTTGTTGATTGTGTTAACCAGGGATAAGATGATAAACCACAGCTTGTTGAACAACTTAGTTTGAGTTTGACATCACCAACAAGGTCTACTTATCTATTGTGTTGAATCTACCGACACATCATCAAATGGTGTAGCAACCTCTAGGTCTACTTTTTCCGTGTTACCTTAGTAGTGGCTAGTTTTACTATCATTTTTGCTTTTATTGTTGCTTAGACTTCTCAGACTTATACTTTGAATTTTTCAATTTAAACAATTTCTTCTTTTAAAGTCCCAAACTATTAGTTCTTGTGTACTATCATTTTCCATAGTCATTGAGTCAGTATCACACATGCGATCTCATTTCTCTTAGCTTGCTTGTCCTCCCCCCTCGTTGTTTTATGTACTAAAATTAAATACTAACTTAACCTATTCTCACCCTAAATTCCTATACCGTAAAAGATTTGCGTTTTAGGATTTTAATAGGAGAAGAAATAAAAATAAGATAAAACAAAATAAAATAAAATAAAAATTAAAAGTAAATTGAAATCTACTTGTCGGACTAAGTACAGTCATCGTCGGAAATCACATCATTTTTCTTTTTAACACCGTTAACCTCTAACAGATATAGAAAACATGGTTTATCAAAGGCTTTTGTGTAGAGGTCACCGCATTGAAAATGCGTATTATTTTAACAAGATCGATTAAATTCTTTTCAAAACAATCACGTATAAAATGATATTTAATGCTGATGTGTTTAGTCTTAGGATGTTGGACCGGATTTTTAGTTACGACTATAGCAGTAGAATTATCAACAAATATAGGAGTGTTAGAGAATTTCAAACCGTAGTCCCACATTTGCTATTGAATCCAGATGATTTGAGAACAGCAGCTTGCCGCAGCAACATATTCAGCTTCACAAGTTGACAGTGCAATTGATGTCTGCTTCTTACACTGCCACGTGACTACTCTTCTCCCAAAGAATCGACAACCTTCCGAGGTTGACTTGTAGTTCATTTTGCATCCATCATAATCCGAGTCACTATACGCTGTAAGTTCAAAGTCATCATCATGAGGATACCACAACCCGAGTGTTAGGGTACCCTTCAAATAACAAAATATCCGTTTGACTCCTGTTAGATGGTTGACTTTTGCTTTCGCCTGATATCTTGAGCAAAGACACGTTGCGTACATGATGTCCGTGAGGCAGTGAGATACATGAGAGATCCAATCATGCCTCAGTACATGGTAGCATCCACCAGATCACCATTATCTTCGGGCGCTATATCATGGTTTGTAGCAAGTGGAGTCCCAGCTGCGGAAGCATTCTCCATGTCAAACTGACTGAGAATATCGCCTACATACTTTGTTTGATGTAGAAATATCCCCTGTGGTGTCTGATCCACTTGTAACCCAAGAAAGAATTTCATCTCTCCCATGGCACTCATCTCAAATTCAACCTTCATTACTGCTTCAAATTCTTTACATAAGTCTTCGTTCTTGGAACCAAAGATTTTGTCATCAACATAGATCTGTACAAGTAGTAAGTCACCATCCTTCTCTTTGATAAACAATGTACAATCAATCACTCCTCTACGAAACCCGTGTTTCACAAAATGAGTCGAGAGTTTCTCAAACCAGGCTTTGGGGGCTTGATGAATCCCGTATAGAGCCTTGTCTAGTTTGTAAACTCTGTCTCGATAATACGGATCCTCAAATCCCTCGGGTTGACTGACGTACACTGTTTCTCGGATTTCCCCATGAAGGAATGCCCTTTTCACATCAAGCTGATAGACTTTAATCTTTATATACGATGCATAGGCTAGGAAGATACGGATTGCTTCCATTGTTGCCACGGGTGCAAACACTTTGTTGTAATCGATTTAGTTGCCTCGGGTTGACTGACGTACACTGTTCCATTCTTGTTGAAATCCTTGAACTAAAAGTTGAGCCTTGTTTCCGATAATGACCCCTTGGTCATCTTTCTTGCATTTTAAAACCCATTTAGTGCCAATGACCTTAGCACCTTTAGGTCTGTCCACCAGAGTCCACACACCTAACTTCTTAAATTGAAGAAGTTCTTTTTGCATGGAACTCACCCAAGCCGCATCGTTTAAGGCATCACTTACATACTTTGGCTCAAATTGAGACACAAAACATCGATAAGCACCGTCGTGAAGGTAGCCTTTTTCCATAACTGAGGCATAATCAGTTGAATATAGCTGATTTCTTGTCTGTACTGCCGTTTGTACATCCCCTATGACATTGTCCAGAGGATGATAAACATTTAGACGAGATCCAGGAGTGGTGGGTGTAACTACCTCATTATCCAGATTGTGTACCACAAGTTCAGTATCTGAGGCAGTGGGAGTATGGGGTTCCGAAGAGTCAGAGGCATCAACATCTAATGCGTGTGTACTTGTAGTAGTTAGAACCTGTTCCTCCTGATCCACCTTAACATTTTCCACCTCTTCATTGTTAGAAGAGGAGTCACTTACCTCCAGTGCTCCCCTTCAGTTACTAGAAGACTGGTCTTGGGAGCCGGATGTAGTTGAGTCTAGGGGTGGTGTGTTTAAGACATCATACATCATCTTTGTTGCTAACTCATCTTCAGAAGTAGAGAGAGGAATGTTGAAGGACTTAAAGAATCCATCATAATCGAAAAAGAATGTGGGTCCTTTTCCAGCTGGGGGTGTGGTGTATCTTTGAACATCCACGTTACACCACACTTCTACTTGACCTGTTGAGTTATTGTAAACTCTCTTATTTGGTATGTTGTATTCTAGGAAAATTCCTTCTTTAGCCTTCTCGCTGAACTTTCCTTCTTGAGTTTTCTTCAAAAGAGTGCAAGGTGCGCCAAACGGTTCGAGGTACTCTAGATTTGGCTTTCGTCGTTGAAGTAGCTCGTAACATGTCTTACCACGACGTTTTACCACCAGTACTCGATCTAAAGTGTAACATGCATTGGCAACTTCCTTATTCCAAAATTGGATGGGCAGTTTTGAGTCTGCTAGCATTGTCCTTGCTATCTCTATCAAGCTGCGATTCTTTCTCTCAGAAACTCCGTTCATTTGTGGAGTGTAGGCAGAAGTAAACTGCTGCACAATTCCCTTTTCTTTGCAGAAAGCCTCCATCCATTGATTCTTGAACTCGGTACCATTGTTTGAGCGTACTTGTCTTACCTGTAGCTTGTAGAGAGACTCTAAAGTAGTTACTAAATCTTTGAATGACTCAAATGTTTCAGATTTGGATTGTAGAAACATTACCCAAGAGAATCTTGAGTAGTCATCTGTAACTACATAACAGTACAAGTCACCGAAGATGCTCCTTGTACTGACTGGACCAAACAGATCCATGTGAAGAAGCTCACGAGGCAAGCCTATGGAATGAACTTTCTTTGCCTTATAAGACCTCTTAGTCTGATTTACTTTCTTGCAGGCGACACAAAAATCCGGTAGTTGGAAGTTTTTAACGTTTACTCCTTGCACTAGATCATTCTGGATCAAGTGGTTCATCTTCTGTGGATTGATGTGTCCCATTCTCCTATGCCAGAAGATTGAATCCTTTTCTGTAGCCTTGGACAAGAAGTACTAAACTTGATGATCCGTTGTGGAGGCCTTTGATAGATCCAAGACATAAAGATCATTATATCTTGAAGCTGACATTAAGATTTGGTCCTCCGGGATCACATAGTCATTTTTCAGAACATAGCACTTCTTGTTGTCGAATACTACTTTAAATCCTTTGTCATAGATTTATGAGATAGAAAGCAAATTATTTTGAAGTTGTTGAATATAGTTTACCTTGTCAAACTTCACTTTTTGATTCCCCACTTCCCTTTGAGCTGTGATGTAACCTCCTTTGTTTCTAGCAAATAAAACATGACCTCCTTTAATTTTTTTTAAGTTTGACAAGAGTGCCAGGTTTCCAGTCATGTGCCTAGATGCTGCGCTATCTATAATCCAGGTATTTATGGCAGCACTATAGCGAACACCCTGAGAAGGTTCAGTTGAATCAGCCATCATAGCATAGTCTGACTTTTCTGGTGTAGGTGATTCTGAACATCTTATGCTTGAACCCTCTTTATTCAGGTGACTAACCACATTTGTAGTTTTTTCATTATTTGACATTGCGAGCTCAACTGCTATATCACCTTCTTTTGCAGAGTCGTCATCCAAACCCTTAACACACGCAATGTTGGATTCTCCCGGAGATACAAATCGAAAGGTCTAATCTTGCCCTTTATCATCTTGAGCAGTCAAGGCCTTAGGATCATTGCTTGAGGATGTAGGACTACTTGTGGGTTTATCTTGATGATTAAAGGATGAGAATGGATTACCATTACCTGTCTTCTCGGGCTTAACATATTCACGTTTGAAGTGCTCCTTTTCTCCATAGTTAAAACATGTAACCTTGGTTTTGTCAAAACCAAAAATGGTATCCTTTGTGGCAATCAAGTTCTATCCTATCCTCTTAACAAACTTCTTTGCCCTCCGGACATCACTTGCCAATGCCCACATGATATCCATTCTCTCCAGCTCAGTCTCGTCTTCTTGCTCGTAGTCTTCATCTGCCAAATGGCAGTTTCCAATCTTCCCTGCAACTAGTCCATCATAAGAGTGAACGACATCTGCTAAGAGATCCATATGCTCCTTTGCTACCTCTACAGTCATGTTACCGAGATTCTCGGTCTTCAATTTTGTAGCATTGGCTTCAGGTGCTATGAAGTGGGTGCAAGACGACCCTAACATGTCAGATCTTGAAGTAGTTGCTTGAGACGGAGCGGCCGAACTTGACACAAACACCATTTGGAGTGGTGCTCCAGACATTTTTGCTTGAGGAGTTGTGTTGTAAAGTGACGGGTTTTGATCATATGATGATTTTTGAGACCTGTACTTCATCCTCAACTCTTCCTCTCTCAGCTTCAGAATGAAGTCGTTGATATCCAACTTCGCCAGCATATCATTCTGTCTGTGGTTTGACACAAAAGAAACTTACCTTTCTGGCAATCCATCTGCGAAATTCGACACCTTATCTTCCATGGACATAACAACCCCATGAGTGTGCCGCTCACTCATTAAGTGGTAGAAGCGGTCGATAACATCATCCAGACTTTCCTTACCCATTGACGAGAAGTTATCAAACTCCTTCTTCAAAGCTTTAGCCTTTAGAGCTTTTAGTGATGCATTCCTGTCATACCGATTTTCCAGAGCATCCCATAGCTTCTTTGCTTGCTTGTTCTCAGAAAAATAATAGAATATGTCCTTAGGAATGGACTGAGTTAACAGAGCGTACATCTTCTTCTTTGCATTGTACTTTACCTTTTGGCTATCAGTCATCCCACCTGAGGTAAGTTTAACTCCATCTGCACTGACCGGCATGCTATACCCTGTCTCTATTGATTCCCACAGATTTGTGTCTACACCATATAGGTAGATCTCAAACCTTTGCTTCCATTGTGGGTAATCATCTAACGTTATGAGCTTAGGGGGCTTATTGTGATTTCCCACTTCATTTTCCAGAAGCAATATATTCTGGATCCGAGAAACTCTACCTGCGGTGAATGCTGAATACTGATCTTCCATTGCTATTTATTTTGATTTTAGAACAAACTGTTGTACTTTCGCGAATGAAAGAATGCGAATGGATTATTTGTGCGATTGAACAATGCGGATGGTTCAATTGTGTGACTGAACTAATGCAGATGGTTCAATCGCGATTGGACAGGTGCGGTTGAGCAATGCGAATGATGATCTTCAGTCGTACGAATGGATGGATGACGGAGCCAATCATGCGTGTGAGTGGTGCGAATGGGTTCAGTCGTGCGATTGAGTAAATCGTACGACTGGAGGCTGCTGTTTTTGCAAAAACAAAGGTTTTGAATAATTTGACGCAAAAACACGAAATTCTCACTAACCCTAATTGCCGTATGCCGGAAAAACTTTAACTTTTTGACCTGGAGACGTCAAAAAACACTGTTTGACATAAAAAGATTACGTTTTCGAGTAAAAAACACAATTTTTAAATCAAAATTGATTGAATGACACGCAAATCAAGAGCCAAAGCTCAGATACTACTTGTTAGGACCTTTTTCGGTACGAAGTACTAACTGATTTACGTGTGTACCAAACCAAATAGTGCGGAATCCTATTTGATTGGCGATCCAATCAGTGAGAACACAAGTATAATAAATCCAAGAATGAAACTAAACGTTATGAACGATAGTAGGATGATTTACTACGATCTATGAACTTGGAACAGGTGTTCTTGGGTCTTTGGACGGCTAGGGTATGATTTAGTTCCTAGGAATTCGAATTGTTACGTTTTTCCATGAATTAAGTGGTATATATGGGTTAGAGTTTTCCATTCGTGTGACTGAACCATTTGCATGGTTCAATCGTGCGATTGAACCATGCGGTTGATCCATCCGCACGACTGAAGATTCGGTCGTGCGACTGAGTCAATCTCATGTTACACTCGTGCGACTGATCCAGTCTCTTGGTTCAGTCATGCGACTGGTTCATTAGCATAAAGTATTCATGCGTATGGTCCATTAGGATTGTCCATTCGAATTCACACGATTTAGTTTAAGCAAGTTTCTTAATCATTATTGACTAAGAACTATGTAAACAACCACAACCTATATAGTTAGTTTAATATGCGTTAACAAACAATAATTAATGAAACATAAACATTATAAGCATCACAAACACATTATATTTCATTCATACCCATTCTGTTACATATATGTAAGACATGAAAGACATTTCACATTTGAGCTCCTAAACTAGGTACACATGTATCTACAAAAGGAGTGCGACTAAGGTTCATTCGCATGTGAGTCGTTCGACTGGAGTCCTTCGCTTGTGTGTCGCACGATTGAGGGAGATTCACATGGGGAGTCATGCGACTGAGGGTCCATTCGCCTAAGTGTCCATCCGCATTTGTGCTTAATCGCACAAGTGTTCATCCGCATTAGTTCTATTTGCATGGGACTCATCCGCATTGTGTTCATCCGCATTGGGTCCATTCGCATAGGGCCCATTCGCCTGGTGTTCATCTGCATTGTGCTCAGTCACCTGGGAGGCCATGCGACTGAAGGGTGCCCATACGCCCAAGTAGGGCTTGTGTACCCGAGGGAACATAGTTTATTTACTGTCTTTCGGGGGAAAGTGCAAGTGTAAGTTCTTGACATGGAAGGTTCCTGGGGGTTCATGTAAGATGACTTTTGAGGCCATAGAGGTTATATTGGGCATGGATGATGATGATGTATGATGTTGTATGTTTATGCATGATGGTATGTATGATATGTGTTATGTAGGTATGATGCCCGGTATGATGATGTTGACTGTGTATGTTATGTTCCTTGCTTTGTATGATTATTTTCCTGTGGCTTTACGTTGAATGTTAATGAACGAAATGAAAAGTATTATGTAACGTAAAGTGGAAGATAATGAAAAGAGGAACGAAATGATGAATGTATGCATTAATGAACGAATGAAAGTATGAAAGGCTTGCAAGCAATTGTATGGAGGTTCACACCCAGTAAAGGATGTTAGCTCAGCGGTGTGCGGGTTAGCTACCCCAGAAGGATGCACACTGGGGTCCAATCTTTTTGGTTGACCATATGTATTGGATCCTTGCTGCTTTCCCTAGGTGCTGGAGTCAGCTTTGTGCATAATGTTCGAGGTCTATGAAAGACCTCAGGTCCAGTAACCAGCTTTGTGCACAATATTCGGGGTATAGCATATGGCATTGATCCGGAATGAAAGAGAAAATATAAGTGGTGAATGTACTTGCCCTAGATACTGGAGTCAGCTTCATGCCCAATGTTCGAGGTCTATGAAAGACCTCAGGCCTAGTTACCCGCTTCGTCCATAATGTTCAGGGTAATGTACATGTCATCGAAAGAAATGAAAGTGAATGAAAGTAACGAAAGTTAATGAACGAATGATGAAGATAATAATGATATTATCTATGTGCACGTATGATGTGTGATCACATGCAAAGTAAAGTATGGTTTTAATGATAGTAAAGTATGTTTTATTTTAAAACTAGAACTCACTCAACAACGCTGACTTTTATGTGTTTCCAGTTGGCAGGTAATGTTGCTGGGGATGGCACAGGGCGGCTACTTAGCTTTTTTGGGATGGTATTCTTTTGTTTAATGTTTTTGCATTGTAATGCGAACGAACGATGTTTTGAAATGAGCGATTGTATTAACTTGCAAAAGCCCTTGTAATGAAATGAAAAGTAATTTTTTATTTTTCCGCTACAATGTTTTATGAATGTTAAATGTAAAGTTATATGTTTTATGTGTAATGATTTACCAGCTGTAAGCGTTCTGGGAACGGGGCCTTACAATTGAGAAAGAAGCAGAGAAATGAGCTTGATTTGGGTAAATTGGAGATGAAGAAAGCTTTGGGTAGTGAAATCGGTAAAAAGATTAAAATGGGTAAGTCGAAATATTTAAATGGGTGAAAGTGGTGGATGGATAAGATGAAGTGATGGTTTGGGTATGATGTGACAGAGGCGGTAAGGTTAAGTCCAGTTAATATATTCCGATATTATTAAGGAAATATTTACCTTTTACAATTGTGGGGCCCAAAGATTTGCATTATACAGTAAGGTCTTCTTTCCGAGTATAAGAGATTTCCGAAGATAACCTTCTTCCGAAGCCAACTTAACTTCCGAAGGTAATTTCTTACTTCCGAGAGTAAAGTGCTTTCGAATAAAAAATTTATAAGTTTCGAAAGTAGATCTAATAAATTATCAGTAATGGATTTTCAGTAATGGAGATAACACTATTGTTATCAATGTGGATAGGAGTGCTCATGCAGTTGAATCCATAGTCTAGCATCCAATTCTGAATCCACAACAACTGAGCACAACAACTTGCAGCAGCAATGTATTTAACTTCCACAGTAGATGTAGAGACACATGATTGCTTCTTGTATTTCCATGATATAACTCTTCCACCAAGAAGTTGACATCCTCCTTATGTTGATTTCTTGTTGATGTTGTAGCCAGAATTGTCACTATCATATTAGCCATACAGATTGAAGTTGCTATTCCTTGGATACCAAAGACCTAGTTTAGGTACTCCTTTAAGGTATCTAAGGATTCTCTTGGCAGTAACTAGGTGAGACACCTTTGGAGCAACTTGATATCTTGCACAAATGCATGTTGCAAAGATGATATCATGTCTACTTACAGTATGATACATCAGAGACCCAATGATTGCCCTATATTGATGCTGATCAGTATCCTCCTCCTTAGAGTCATGACAAGGATTGTGATTTCTAGGTATCGGTGTCTTGGCTGGCTTACAAACTTTCATATAGAATCTTTCTAAGATGTTAGATACATTCTTAGATTGATTGAGAAAGAACCCTTCCTTCAATTGTTTTACCTAAATTCCAAGGAAGAAATCCTTCTTTCCTATGGAACTCATCTCAAATTTCTTCTTCATAATACTCTCAAAGTCTTTGCATATTTGGTCATTTGAGGAACCAATATGATGTCATCAACATAGACTTGGACGAGCTAAATGTCTTTCCCAGAATTCTTTATGAATAAAGTCTTGTTAATGGAGCCTCTAGTGTAGCCATTTTTTTAGGAGAAATGAGACAAAGTCTCATACCATAACCTAGGTGCTTGGTGCAGCCCATATAGAGCTTTATCCAACTTGCACACATAGGTGGGGTTCTGTGAATCTTCAAATCCTAGAGGTTGACACACATAGACTTCCCTATCTATATCCCCATATAGAAAGTCACACTTGACATCAAGTTGGTAGACAGTAAAATTTTTGGATGTAGCATATGCATGAAAGATCCTCACTGCCTCAAGTCTTGGAACTAGTGCAAAGACATCAGTGTAATCATTTCCTTCCTCTTGGGTGTATCCTTGAACTACCAGCTTGTATTATTCTTGATTATCAAGGCTCTATCATTTCTCTTGTTTCTGAAGACCTATTTGGTTCCTATTGGTACTTGACTAGATGGTAGCGGACACAGGTTCCAAACCTATTATCTTTTGAATACAGGCAAACATTCCCATTATGAGTTTGTCCCCTTGTTTTCACAACTTCAGAGACTTCTCCTATGATGTTCTCAGCTGGATGAGTGTTGTGAATTATTAGCCTGGGAATCACCTCTAGTTGCAAAGATATACCCACGTTGGACATATTTTGCTCAGGAGCTTGAACACTTGGACCAGCTGTTGTTTCAAACTAATTCAATAAGGATTGATTGAATGAATGGAAAACACGATCATCATCTGTGGCTGTGAAGCAACATTAATAGTTTCTTGTTCCTTCAAGTTGCTGCTTTCAACAAAGATGGTATCATCCGACTTTTCAACAAATTTGGCCAAATTGTCCTTTGTGTTAAGTGTGGTACACCTACTGCCAAAGGACATTAGAAAGCCAGCAAACGGTGGCCTCTTGTTCCATAGCTCATAAAGGGTTTTCCATGTGCCTTAACTGTCACACCCCAACCTTGACGGCGGAAACGTCGAGGAGTGAGAGTTAATATCGTTCATAGCCACATAACGCTATTAATAATCCAAATATATTCTTCACATAAATTTCATTTGTCACATTACAAACATAAGCCTCAAAGGATATAAAAAACGTAACATAAAATGTAACAATTCATCCTATTTTATTTATTAATCTAGGTCCATCCCTAGATGTGCTAGCTTCAATGTGTAGATAATCAAACTTGGGCATTTCCTGAAACATGTTAAAAATAAAGAGGTCAACAATAATGTTGGTGAGCATTCCACAGTTTTTAATACATAGCATATATAAAAGATGGCATTTCAAGTCATAAGTTAGTGAACATTGTGATTAGGGATGTCATGAACAATGCAACAATCAAACCTCGACAAAAGTTTTACAAGTCTCAAACGTTAAAAGTATATACGATCAGCTAAGTGTACTCGGATCAACCAAGCAGGCTTGTCTTACCCATAGATCTATGACTTCGCTGGGCTAGCAATAGTAATGATTGTACATATAATGCCATAACATGGTAACCACAAAAGTTCAACTAACCACAACTTACATGATGAATTGCCATAAAGTTTACAAGTCTCAAATGAGTTTACAAGTGCAATGATAATAGTTAACATGTTTCACCCCAAAGTGTGAAAATAAGCAAAAAGGGGTATGGAAATACTCACTTGACCAAATAATATATATTTGATGATTATTAAGAATAATAACAAGCAACGTTCAACGTAGACCTTCACAACGCACCTAAAACAAGTATATATTTACAAGGTTACAATTTAGAATAATTAATAGTTAAACGAGGCTAAGGTTTCAAATTGGTATTTTGCGGTGTTAAATGACGTTGGTTAGAGATATCATATATAAGCTTAATCTAAAAGAAAATGTCATGTATCCAATTTTAAAAAACCTTTATAACAATTTGTGAAGGTTAATTATAAAATATATAAATTCTATAATTATCATATTTAATCCTTAATTGTATAGTATTTAAATAATAATTACATGATTTACCAATATTATATAAAGTCTATTCTTATAAAAAATAACTTTGTTAAATTTTATTTTATAAGAAAATTGTTAAGGTTTTTAAAGTGGTAAATTTGTAGAAAAAAAAATAGTAGGATAGCTTTAAAAATAACCGAAGTTTACAAAATCTCTTTTTATAACTTTTAGAGAATTTTATACATTTTTTAAAAGGTTGAAAAGCCAAAAACAATTGAATTGGAGGTCGCCGGGTTTGAACCCGGGACCTCTAATTCGGGATGTAAGTGGGGAACTAGTGAACCAAGGCATCCAGCCGCGTTTAAAACTCCGCCTTAAAAAGCTAAATACAATAAACACAGAAATCCCCAATTTCCTTAGAACCCTAGATTGATCAAACCCAAAATCAAAGACCGAAACGATATTGTTTTCGCGAATGATCATGGGGCTTTGATTCCCCATGTGATTACGAGTCTACGGACACAATTAATTACCCGATTCGATGTTTATGTAGACAAGAACACTTGCAGACGAGTTGCGACCGAGGCTTGAATCCGTTCAAGGTGCAATTGCTGATATAAACCAAATTAAACTTGTGTGAATCTTCGAGTGATGCTCACGGTTCTAAGCCCTCAACTAATTAGAAGTTAACGTTCGAAGACTGGAGTTCGGTCTGCCTCAGTTTCGCGATGGGGTAGGGTTCTATGTTCGATGATTTCAGGTGTTTAGACTGAAATTGTACATAGGAATCGAGTAGAAATGGTTAAATGATTGTGTGGGTTCAATTAATTTGGTTATTATTGATCTTTAATGCACAAACGGTCCGATGATTGAAAGCAAGTTTAATGGAATACTTCAAACCTGAAACCGAAGCTTTAACTCGATTAAACCCGATTATTACACACCTCTAGTGTCGAATCATGCCCATGACTCGATTGGAAACGGTTTTAGGTTGTAAATTGGCGTTTTAAAGGGGTTTTAGGGCTGCGGAGTTCACGGGAAATGGCCGGCGGTGGCCGGAGTCGGTCACCGGTTTTACGGGGGAAACAATTTGATTTTTTCGAAAATTACACAAATAGCCCCTCAAGTTACAAATGTTTATCATTTTATGTAAAAACTCCCATATTAAGTTTTTAAAATGGCAAAAACACCCCCTCAACTTTATTACTTTAAGTTTTAACATTTTTAAGTTTAATGATTTTTTTTATAAATTATTATTATTATAGTTATCATTTATTGTTGTTATTATTAATAATATTATTTTTATTATTAACGTTGATATTATTTTTATTATAAAATATTATTTACCATAATTCTTATGTTCAAAACAATAGATAAACTATAATCTTTTATATTAAAGGATTAAGAATAGATCACACAACTACCCACAAGTTTCATGAAAAGGCATTAATAGTCCCTACAGAATAAACGAGATTAACTATTAGTTAACCAAAAATACAAGATGTTACAGTCTCCCCAACTTAAAAGAATTTCGTCCCGAATTAGAAATAAGCTAAGAGAATAAATGCGGGTATCTCTCCTTCATATGATCCTCGCGTTCCCAAGTGAACTCAGCTCCACATTGTTTTCCCAACGAACTTTAACGATAGGTGTGGTAGTTGTTCGGGTCTTCTTCAGGGTACGATCCATAATCTCAACAGGCTTCTCAACAAAGTGCAATGACTCATCAACTTGAATTTCCTCTAGTGGAACATGAAGTTTTCATCAGCCAAGCACTTCCTCAGGTTTGAAACATGAAAGACAGGATGAACTCCGCTAAGTGCAGCAGGTAACTCCAGTTTGTAAGCCACTTTCCCAATTCTTTTCAAAATCTTGAAAGGTCGTACGAAGCGTGGGGCTAACTTACCCTTCTTCCCAAAACGTACAACACCCTTCCATGGAGAGACTTTAAGAAGAACCATGTCGTCGACTTGAAACTCCAATGGTTTGCGTCTTTTATCGGCATAACTCTTTTGGCGACTTCTAGCCACTTCAAGGTTATTTCGAATTTTGAAAACTTTGTCAGTCGTTTCCTGAATAAGTTCCGGACCAGTGATAAGATTTTCCCCAATGTCAGTCCAACAGATAGGAGAACGACATTTACGACCATACAACGCCTCGAATGGTGCCATCTTAATACTTGAGTGATAACTATTGTTATACGAAAATTCCGCGAGCGGTAAATGCGTATCCCAATCACCACCAAAATCAAGGACACAAAGACGTAGCAGATCTTCAAGAGTTTGGATTGTTCGTTCGGTTTGACCATCGGTTTGAGGATGGTAAGCCGTACTTAAATCCAATGAGTTCCCAGGAGTTCTTGCATCGAAGACCAAAGTGCGAAGTGAAACGGGCATCTCGATCGGAAATGATAGTAAGGGCACGCCATGACGACTCACAATTTCATCAATATAGATTCGGGCTAGCCTTGAAACTTTGTATATCTCGTATGGGTATGAAAATGCTGTCTTGGTCAAACGGTCAACGATGACCCAAATACTATCATGACCACGAGGTGTACGAGGTAACTTGGTTATGAAATCCATGGATATATGTTCCCATTTCCACATAGGGATTTCGGGTTGCTCAAGTAAACCACTTGGTCGTTGATGTTTGGCTTTGGCCCTTGCACACGTGAGGCACTTGGAAACATAAGTCGCGATATCTTTCTTCATTCAGGCCACCAATATTGACCACGCAGGTCCATGTACATCTTATCGGAGCCAGGATGAACGGAGTATCGGGTTTGATGAGCTTCGTTCATAATAAAGTGCCGAAGGTTGTCACGATTCGGGATCTAGAGTCGATTCAAGAAATACCACATGCCGTTCGGTTTTGTCTCCAACTGTGACCGTACGTTAGTCATCAAATCCTCATCTTTTCCTTCGTCAGTTAGTGCCGCTTGTTGAGCCTCGCGAATGCATAACTCGAGGTCACTATTGATCCTTATGTTTTGGAGCATGATAGTAGCCTCGTTGACATCCACGTGAATCTCGGTATCAAATTCTCCTAACGTATCAAACCATTGCCTTTGATCTCGGATTTCTTGAAGTGAGACAGTCTTGTTGTGGACCTTGCGACTTAGTGCGTCAGCTACAACATTCGCCTTTCCAGGATGATAGCGAATGTCGCAGTCGTAGTCACTAATCAACTCAATCCAACGTCTTTGTTCATGTTGAGATCCTTTTGATTGAACACGTGTTGGAGACTCTTATGATCGGTGTAGACTATGCATTGCATCCCATATAAGTAGTGTCGCCAAATCTTCAATGCAAAAACCACCGCACCAAGTTCAAGATCATGCGTTGTGTAGTTAACTTCATGAACCTTCAATTGTCTCGACGCGTATGCTATAACTTTGCCTCGTTGCATGAGAACACAACCAAGACCTTGATTAGAAGCATCACAATATACAGTAAAGTCGTCGTTTCCATCGGGTAGTGTGAGAATAGGAGCATTACACAACTTGCGCTTCAATGTCTCGAAAGCCTCTTCTTGCTCGGGTCCCCATTCAAAAAGTCGATTCTTTTGGGTTAGCGTGTTAATGGTTTAGCAATCTTCGAGAAATTTGCTATGAACCTACGGTAATATCCCGCTAAACCCAGAAAAGAACGAACCTCGGTTGGGGTTGTGGAACACACCAATTCTTCACAGCTTCAATTTTAGCAGGATCCACGTGAATTCCTTGGCTATTCACCACATGCCCTAGGAATTGAACTTCTTCCAACCAAAACTCACACTTGGAAAACTTGGCGTATAATTACTCCTTCTTCAAAAGTCCAAGTACTTGTCGCAAGTGTGTCTCGTGATCGATTTTTGTCTTGGAATAAATAAGGATGTCATCAATAAACACTATCACGAACTTATCCAAATACAGTTTACATACTCGATTCATGAGATCCATGAACACCGCAGGCACATTGGTCAGGCCAAATGGCATGACCATGAACTCGTAGTGTCCATATCGAGTACAGAAAGCGGTCTTTGGAATGTTCATCATGAACACGTAATTGATGATACCCAGAACGTAGATCGATCTTCGAGAATTGAGTTGCTCCTTGAAGTTGGTCGAAGAGGTCATCGATTCGAGGAAGAGGGTATCGGTTTTTAATAGTAAGCTTGTTGAGTTCCGGTAGTCGATGCATATACGGAATGACCCATCCTTCTTCTTCACAAATAGTACAGATGCGCCCCACGGTGATGAACTAGGGCGAATAAAACCCTTATCGGTCAACTCTTGCAGTTGACTAGCGAGCTCTTGCATTTCAGAAGGTGCAAGACGATAAGGCGATTTAGCCACAGGGTTTGCACCAGGGATTAAATCAATCTTGAACTCAACTTCTCGCACGGGAGGTAACCCTTTAAGATCTTCGGGAAAAACTTCGGGAAAGTCTCGCACAACAGGAATGTCCTTCAACTCCTTACCTTGGCTTTCGTATTAACTACATATGCCATGAAAGCCATGTAGTTTTACTTAAGCACTTACGGGCCTTGATACAAGACATGAGTTTGAGTCTTTGGGACGATTTCTCCCCAAAGACCTTCAAAGTATCTCCAGTCGGTAACGGAATTCGGATACACTTCTCGAACATAGAATTTCCGCACGGTGTTGGCTAACCAATCCATGCCAATGATAACATCAAAGCTTTCCAATTGCATAGGAATAAGGTCGATGGAGAACTCGTGTTCGTTAAGGCTCAAGGTGCAGTCGCGTATCACGACATCAACGACAATAGATTTTCCATCGGCGACCTCGACCGTGAAAGTTCTCTCCAGTTTTGTACGCGGTTTAGAAAGTATAGGTTCGAATTCCAAGGACACGAAACTCCTATCGGCACTCGAATCAAACAATACAGATGCATAAAGATTATTTACAAGATACGTACCTGTTTGGTAACAACCTATTATTGATATGATAAACATAAATAGGAAATTTTGCAAGACAAGAAAAGGACTAGAAGAAATTAACGACGTACCATTCACCACGTCGTTGTTGGCTTGCGCTTGGTTGGCGTTGATGTTGAAAGCCCTTCTACGAGCCGGTGGCACAGTTCCCGCATTGCGAGGACATTGAGGGCGAATATGGCCAGCCTCGCCACAGTTGTAGCAGGTTCGGTTGGTAAGCATGGCAGTGTTATTTGGTGCACGAAGACAGGTAGCCACCAAATGACCATACTTTCCACACAGCGAGCAGACTCGGCATGGAATGTTGCTTGAATGATGGTACTTGCACGTGTTACACATAGGATGTGGACCAGCATAAACTTTAGCCATGGGAGCTTGATTCGCAACCACCATTTGTTTTTGAGGAGCATTAGGGGCGGTCACAGCGTAGTTGCGTGTCGGGGTGAACTTACGCTTCTTGTTTTGAGAAGATGACTCGGCCTTTACCTCCTTTGTTGCCTCGGGTGTCACCTTCACCATAGCCTTGGAACCCTTTGCCGACATCGTGCCAGCTCTTATATGATTCTCGGTGAGCTGTGCAGTGATAGTAATCACTTCCTCCAAAGTTGTGGGCCTACTACCCACCACAGCATCTTGAATTTGAGGTGGCACCCCCTTGATAAATTCTCGATGTTACGGGGCACGGTGTCCACCATGTGTGGTAGAAGCATACTCAACTCATGATGTCGGGTGGAATAAGCCAAGTGATTCCCACCATCTTGTTTAAGGTTCCAGAATTCCTCCTCCAGCTTTTGTAACTCGCTTTTTGGGCAGAACTTTTGGATCATAATATCTTTGAATTCCTCCCAGGGCATCGCCATTGCAACCTCAGTTCCCCGGTTTCTCTTTTCACTATTCCCCATGTTAGCGCTCGTTGGTGAAGAACACTTGTGGCATAGCGAACCTTGAGCTCATCGGGGCACTCGCTAATAATAAATGTGTTCTCCATACCTTCAAACCACTCGAGAAGTCCGTGGCTCCTTCTTTTCCACTAAAACTAGTGGGTTTGCACGAGTTGAAGTGTTTGAAAATGCAAGTACGATTGTTCCCGTGTTGATTATTCCCGTTTTGATTGTTGCTATTGTCTCCATTAGCACCACTATTGTTCCCATGGTATTGTTGTTGCTATTAGCCATTAGTGTGCTATTAAGTTCAGCAACCATAGTCGGAAGAACGGCCGCCATTTGTCGGGCAATCATAGCAGCTAACTTACGGTCGGAACTTCCACGCTTTCCATGGTGACGAGACATGCTGGATATACAAAATGAGTTAGTTACAGGAGCGGGGATAAAGGGGATAGTAGTTTAACAAAGATAAGCTAAGAGTTTTTAAGGTACACGGGATGTTTCCATTTGGTAACGCATTACCATTTGAAAACGTTGACACGTTAAGGTGAATTGACCCATTTACCTTAGAAACTTGTGTATGTTGATCATAGTTTATCACTCATCCCAGAAATCCCCAGGTAAGCATAACTAGTCCCGTAGGATTTATGCTACCTTTCTAGGAACAAAGAGATTAGAGATGGATGTTCAATGAAGATGATGATGATGTTCTTGAACCCAAGCCTCTAAAGGAGAAGACCTTAAGCTAGTACACCCACAAGCCCTTGCAAACACCCAACTTGTTAGGAAGTGCAACACCAAAGTCTTCTTCTTGCACCTCTTTTCAAAACCGAAAATTTCAGCTAGAACCAACTTCAATTCCGAAATTTTCAGCTAGAAACATGAATAGAGAGTTTGCTATGTGTGTAAGAGAGTGTGTGTGTTAGTGGAGTGTTTAAATGGTTCAAGTCTTGCATAAAACAAGAAAATGAATCGTAAGGAGAGCCCTCCAAGGGGCGACCGACATCTTGTTTTAAAATGGGTTCCCACCCATTTTAATTTTATAAAATATATCACACTCTTTAACCCATAAGTTTATAAAATTAAAACCCTTTTAATTTTATAACTTGAACACACTTATATTTGTTATTATTTAACCTACTTAAATAATAATACAAATAATTTCTCATGAACAAATTATCCATATAATATTGTTCTATTTGAAAAGCAATAATTTAGAAAGCCCATTTTCCAAATTGGTATCAATATTTATTTGTATGATCACATCAACCAATATATATTTATTGGTGTTTGTTTAGCTTGTTATTGGGTATAACCCGACTTGGATCATAACGTACTAACCACATCAATTTCGTATGTGTCTTGGGCATACAAGATCCAACAATCTCCCTCTTGCACAAGATTCATAAAAGATTGATGCAAGTAGTAAATACCACCTAACAATGATTTACTACCCTTAATATGTATGACTATGTGCCATTCAATAACATCATCCCTTTCAAGTACCTTACTCGAATTGTTTTAGGTGAATCAATCATTTATCCTTTTGTCACAGATGTCATGTTAGATCCTAGAGACACATAGTGATCATTCCCCATTGATTTAACTTATCAGGCCTTAGACATCTTACTCTCAATGAATAAGAGGGACAAATCCCATCTTGACTACATACGTCTCTCACAGTCACCTCGTATTATACCTGAACTTAGCCTTATGTACTACCATGTTTTTGAACAGCGAAGAACTAAATCAAAGTATAACATTCGGTAAATATCAAGACCTAATATGTATCTCAGGTCAAAGGATACCAAATGATATTTGCCTTCACTCAAATTTACTTATGATCAATCAAGAAGATTCCATGTAGTTATATTTGAGATGAGGGCCATTCCAATATAATTATCCCACAAATATCTATGAACCTTAGCAGTAATTCTTTGCTCTATATTCATATATATGAATATCTACCAATCCAATTTCATACTAGTCTTATCATCGTACTTGTTCCCACAAGTATGAACGACTACGGAAGTTTTGAGTAAACGATTTACTCATTGATTTTAAACATGCGAAATAGGAATTTTAGTTGAACCATTATAACAAAATAATTCATTTAAGTAATAAAGGGTTACAATATCCAAATACAAAATTAAAGATCAAATCCAGTCACTAGAATATTGAAGTCCCATGGCACAAGTATGACTTTCATGCTTTGCCTTTTCAAGAAGCTTCGTGAGTGGATTTGTAATGTTTTGATCCATGTGAACTTTGCGAAAACATATCTTTCCCTTTTCAATTTCATCCCTTATGTAGTTGAATCTACATTCAATGTTCCTAGTCTTTTGATGTGCACCGGGTTGCTTGATTTGAGCAATCGCACCCTCGTTATCACAACAAAATTTCTAGGGGGTCCATAATGGAAGGGACCACCCCTAGATCGGCAATGAATTTCTTCAACCATGCAGCTTCTTAAGCTGCTAACGAAGCAGCGACGTATTCTGATTCTGTAGTTAATAATGCCACCACATATTGCTTAGAGCTCTACCAAGAGACTGCTCCTCCATTCAAGATGAAAATGTATCCTGATTGTGATCGTGAATCATCCCGATCAGTTTGGAAACTCGCATCCATGTAACCTTTTTCCACGAGTTCCTCCTCACCATATCCATAGATTAGGAACATATCTTAGTCCTCTTTAGGTACTTAAGTATGTTCTTGACAACCATCCAATGACTATTTCCAGGATTTTGTTGGTATTGGCATGTCATGCTCAAAGCACATGACACGTCCGCCTAGTGCAAATCATTGCATACATGATGTACCCTATAGCAGACGTATATGAGATTTCCTTCATTTTGTCTTGCTCATCCGTTGTGCTTGGACATTGAGTCGTACTCAACACCGTTCCTCTTTGAATAGGTACGGTACCTTTTTAGAGTTTTCCATCTTGAACCTTTTCAAGATCTTATCAATGTATGCACTTTGATTTAAACCTATCAACCGCCTTGATCTATCCCTATAGATCTTTATTCCCAAAATATAGGTGGCTTTACGAAGATCCTTAATGGAAAAACAGCTTCCAAGCCAGGTTTTTACACTTTCCAAGGTTGGAATGTCATTTCTAAATAGTAGGAAGTCATCGACATACAATACTAGGAAAGTGATGATGCTCCCACTAGCTTTTTTGTACACACATGCTTCATCAGTGTTTTTGATGAACCCAAATGTGATTACTTCTTCATCAAAATGGCGATTCCAACTCTTGATGCTTGCTTCAATCCATAGATTGATTTCTTTAACTTGCATACTTTGTTAGGATGTTTTGGATCGACAAACCTTTGGGCTGAACCATATAGACATCTTCCTCAATATATCTATTTAGAAAAGCAGTTTTGACATCCATTTGCCAAGTCTCATAATTATAATGAGTAGCTATCGCAAATAATATCCTAATAGACTTTAGCATTGCAACCGACGAGAATGTCTGATCATAATCAACTCCTTGAGTTTGAGCGAAACCTTTTGCTACAAGTCTAGCTTTATAAGTATCCAAGTTTCCATGCATATCGGTTTTCTTCTTGAAAACCCACTTTTTCCAACTACCTTGGAGTTAAGAGGTGGTTCAACCAAGTCCCACAATTGGTTGTCATACATGGATTGCATCTCAATGTTCATGGCTTCAAGTCATTTGTCACAATCCAAATTGGACATCGCATCACGGTATGTGGTTGGTTCATCAAAATCTACCACATAGCATCCATCCATGAAATATCCATATCTTTCAGGTGGATTACTAGTTCTACCGGATCTGCGAATGTTTTGTGTGTATTGATCAACCATTTGATCATCCTGAACATCCTCATGTTGAGAGCTAGTGTTAACCAAATGTGTATCGGGTTGTGGTTCTTGATCTTCCTCAAGATCCACTGAGTACTAGTCCCTTCCATAAGGAATTTAGCTTCAAAGAACTCAGCCTTCTTGGCAACAAACTCCTTTTGTTCCAAAGGATCATAGAAATTATATCCCATAGAATATCTAGGATATCCAATAAAGATACAATTAGTGAAAAGACTTTCTAACTTGTTTGAGGTGGGAGTCTTAACATAAGCCTCACATCCCACACCTTTAAATATGATAGAGATGGAACCTTTCCATGTCATATTTCAAAAGGTGTCCTTTCCACCTTTTTGGTTGGGGCCATATTCAAAATACAGGCTGTAGAGAGCAAATAGAAACCCCAAAATGATAGAGGCAATGAACTTCTAGCCATCATAGATCGAACCATATCCAATAGAGTTTGATTTTCTCCTCTCGGACACATCATTGTGTTGTGGTGTTCCAGGTGGAGATAGTTGTGAGACAATCCCACAACTTCTAAGGTGATTTCTAAAAGCAGCACTTAGGTATTCACCTCCTCTATCGATGCGGAGAATTTTAATTGACTTGTTGAGTTGATTTTCTACTTCATTTTAGAAGATTTTGAACATTTCAAAAGCTTCATCTTTGTTTCTTAACAAGTACACATACCCATATCAACTATAGTCATTGGTAAAGGTAATGAAGTATCTTTCATTGTACCTAGTCATTAGCTTAAAAGGACCACATACATCTGAGTGTATGATATCTAATAAATCCTTTGCTCTTTCAGATTTGCCACTAAAAGGTACCTTAGTCATTTTACCTTGTAAACAAGATTAACATACATCAAATGAATCATATTCACTTGCTTTTAAAAGACCATTCTTTTGAACTGTTTGTATGCACTTCTTGTTTATATGACCAAGACGGTAATGCCAAAGATAGGTGTCACTCAAATCCAATTTGAGCTTTTTGGTGGTGGTTCGGTACAATGAGCTATCATATAATGTGTTTTCATGAACCATTCATAAATACCATTAATAGGAGTAGCTTTAAAATAAAAGATGTCATTTAAAGAACATGGATTTCATTTTCAATAAATGTCATAACATAACTATATTGTCTTAATTAGGCAACTGAAATAATGTTCCTAGTCAAACTAGGAGCATACAAAACTTTGTTCAAAATTGCTTCCAAACCATTTGGGAGCTTGAAGATGTAGTCCCCTCGGTCTTCAACTTGAGCTTTTTCCCCATTCCCCATGTAGAGGCTAACATCTCCTTTCTTGAAGTCCTTACTTCTTTTGAACCCTTGCAATAAGTTACAAATATGAGTTCCACATCCAGTATCCAATACCCATGTGTTAGAGGATATTAAATTTTGATCAATATGAATCATGGAAATTGTACTTGAGGTTGCCCGACATCCCTTTTAGCTTGCAACTCTTTGAGATGGACAGGGCAATTTTTTGCCCAATGTCCAATCTCCCCACACTTAAAGCATGGGTCATTAGAAGTAACCTTTTACATCTTCTCCGTTGGTTTTGGTAGTGGCGCTCTTACCACTCCCTTTCCTTTCTCCTTAGAGTACCCTTTACCCTTAGCAACATTTGCCTTAGGTGCGGGGTGAGGCCTCTTCTTGTTCCCACCTTCATTGATGGTGAGAACGGGTAAAACCCTTTTACCCATGGTCGCTTCGGCTGATTTGAGCATAGAGTGAAGCTCACTTATGTTCTTGTCCCACCCATTCATGTTATAATTCATAACAAAATTTGTCAAACCTCTATGACAAAGAGTTGAGGATTAAATCTGTAGGCAACTCTTTCGAGATGGGACAATTCAGCATTTTGAGGCGGTCAATGTGGCTTTTTATCTTAAGTACATAAGATGAAACCGATTGAGTGTCATCCATACGACATGTATGGAGTGCTCGAACCGTTTCGAAGCGCTCTACCCTTGCTTGTTGTTGGAACGTTTCCTTCAACTGGGTAATCATGTCATACGCTCCGTGATGTTCGTACTCCTTTTGGAGATCCGGAGTCATACTTGCCAACATGAGGCAAGAAACTTGGACCGAGTCCTCAATGTATTTCACCCAATTATTTCAGGCCTCCTCATCATCCTCATTAGCTTGAGAACAATTCTCAAGTTTTGAAACAAATCTATAAAGTTATTTTGGTTTAGAGGCTCCTTTGGAGAATGGTTCTTAGCAATAGTGTGTGAGTGGACAGGATATCATTATTTTTATTGTTGTTGGTGGCCATCTACAAAATTTAAGAAAGTTCAATTTTAGTATTTTCGATATTATAATATTTTAATTATTAATACCCTTTTATGCGTCTTACAAAATTTTAAAATTCTAAAATCCAACGTTACATTTAAATAGTGGTTAGGTGACCTTTATCTCATTATTTAAATTAACAAGGTAGTCAACGTTTTGACAATTACAACCCTTTGCAACTTCTAGAGGTATAGGATCGACTTTAAACATCATATGTATAGTCGACATGTTAATCCCATCAACACTATTTGTAAACCACATTGTAGGTGATCCATTTAACATGTTTTGCAAATAAAGTCACCCTACTTACCCACACATGTGAGTTTTCCACATAAGTGGTTAGGTGACCTTTATCCATAAATATGGTATCCCCACCTCAAATCACAAGTTCCCTCAAAATGGTTAGGTGAGCTTTATCCCATTAAGAGTTTCCAAGTGACTCAAGGGTCATGCAAAATGACAGTGTTAAACTTGTTTTTATAAGAAATTTTATGTTTTCATACTTTGTATTTTCATGCTTTCAAACACATGGTATCCTATGGTTCTATTTTTAATTAAACCCTTTTTATTAAAATTATTAATCCTTTTGATAACCTTTTATTAACCACTTAATGATAAAGAACCATAATTTTTCAGTTTGTTATGTTAGTTAATAAGTTTGTTATGCATATCCAAATATCTAACAATCAACCATAAAACAAACAACCAAACAAGCATAACCATTACAATCACAAGTGCATAACAACAGCCACTAAGTTGACAACACTTTTGCATCTTCTTTTACAAAAATTATATCCTAATACAAATGCTTCAAGTTTCCATGTCTCCTTTTGTGTCCTTCCGTTGTGTCTTCCTTTGGGTCTTCCTCTTGTGCATCTTCTTTTACAAAAATTAAATCCTAATACAATTTTTTTCTAATACAAGAAATGCACCTAATCTAGTTATTACATAAGCAAAGAATGAATAAATTACAACCCAAAGTTGCAAACACAAAATATTATTACAACCCTTTTGAAGAATAAAACCAAACATGACAAACATTTAACCAAATCCAAAGCACACTTGGTCAAGGCTATGTTATGCACCAAAACATGTATCCAAATACAATATTCAAGAACAAAATGAACCCCCTTTTAACCCTTAAAATTTCAGCCAACATAAACTAAAATTTTAGGGTTTTTGTCCAAACAAAACAATCAAACATTTGACATCAATCTTTCAAGGTTTATTCTAAAGCATGTAAAATAAAACTTGAAAGACAAGGGATTCATACATCCAAAATGTATCAGCCCCTAATGGGTTGAAAAATTCCAACAAAACTAACTTTTCTTGGACTCTGTAAGCAAGGTTTATTCTAGATGCCATTGTTGAGTTTGTTACAAGTTTATCAAAGATAGTTTAACCATTTAAACCAAAAACACAACAGATATAATGTGATATTAAACTTGTTTTAGTGTATCACAAATAAGCCATTTATTTACCAACAAATCAAACCCAAGAATAAGGTTCATGTATGTGAAAAGAAATGATATCAAACACACCAACCATAGGGTGTTCATAGAATGCTACCTTTCTAAGAACAAAGAGATTAGAGATGGATGTTAGATGAAGAAGAAGATGATGTTCTTGAATCCAAGCCTCCAAAGGAGAAGACCTCAAGCTAGTATACCCACAAGCCCTTACAAACACCTAACTTGTTAGAAATTGCAACAACAAAGTCTTCTTCTTGCACCTCTTTTCAAAACCAAAAATTTCAGCTAGAACCAACTTCAAATCCAAAAATTTTCAGCTAGAAACAAGAAGATAGAGTTTTCTATGTGTGTGTGAGAGAGTGTGTTGAGTGGAGTATGTAAATGGTTCAAGTCTTGCATAAAACAAGAAAAGGAACCCCAAGAAGAGCCCTCCAAGGGGCGGCCGAAATCTTGTTTTAAAATGGGTTCCCACCCATTTTAATTTTATAAAATATATTACACTCTTTAACGCATAAGTTTATATATTAAAACCCTTTTAATTTTATAACTTGAACACACTTTTATTTGTTATTATTTAACCTACTTAAATAATAATACAAATAATTTCTCATGAACAAATTATCCATATAATATTGTTCTATTTTAAAAGCAATAATTTAGAAAGCCCATTTTCTAAATTGGTGTCAATATTTATTTGTATGATCACATCAACATATAAATATTTATTGGTGTTTGTTTAGCTTGTTATTGGGTATGAACCCACTTG
Source organism: Flaveria trinervia (assembly GCA_025506515.1). Lineage (NCBI taxonomy): Eukaryota > Viridiplantae > Streptophyta > Magnoliopsida > Asterales > Asteraceae > Flaveria > Flaveria trinervia. The sequence goes on from CM046455.1 coordinate 62,515,349, forward strand.
GATCATAACGTACTAACCACATCAATTTGTATGTGTCTTGGGCATGCAAGATCCCATAGTCTTCTGATCCTTTTGTTGGATAGGTGTGCTGGTACTACACACTTTCCTGATCAAGTTCCCACCACCTGAAATCCAGCTTGGATGAACCACCTTTTTGTTGCAGGTCGATCTTCAGCTTAGATTCAACCACTCTCTTGGTAGTTTTTCTACCTATCTTAGCCCAGCTTCTTATAGCTTTGGTGGTTAGGGGTTGGTCATCACTAGTAAGAGAGGTTTGGTTTACCTGGTTCTTCCCTGTTATGGTCTCCAAAGTTGCATCACGTTTTGACTCATGGGAAGGTGGGTCAACAGATGGAACCTCTTGCTCTTCAGTACCACACTTCGGTTGCCTAATAGACTCATAAGAGTGTGGTGGAGTCATTTTATTGGTTTCCAACCCACCTTTATTTTGATAACAAAGTTTTGAGTGAGAGGATGATGCAAGAATGGCTTGGAAGTTTTGCTCTAAGATAACATGCAGCCTAGCTTAAGCCTCAGCTGTGACAAGCTGCGCTTGAGCCTCAGTTGTGACAAGCTGGGCTTGAGCCTTAATCAACTTGGATATTAAATCTTTGATTTGAGTCTTGTCATTTGTGTGTTCATGTTTTTAATAAGGACATAGTTTTCTCTAACTCATCAATTTTCTTTTGATAGTTAGATTCAACCCTTTAAGATATTTAAAGACTCAATATCATATTTAATTTTGATATTGTAGTCCTGATATAACTTAACCTTAGCAATACAAGCTGGAGTATAGAGATGTTCATATACTTTGGTATCATTTGTTCCAGCCATGAGTGCTTGAGCAGGAGTTACATCATGTACCATAAAGCTCCGGTCAACTTCTTGAGCTACAACTACTGTTTCAGTTGACTTTATAGTGGGTTTAGGTGTAGAGGGATGTGAGGAGGCTTGTGAGGTTCCCGGATTTGAATTGGGAGCCTTACATTCCCTTGCAAAGTGACCACGTTGGTTACAGTTATAATATTTGGCCTTTGTTTTGTCAAACCTAAGCTTGCTGCGAGTTGGGTTTTGAGGGAACTACCTACCAGTTCTTTTAAAGAACTTCTTAGCCAAGTAAGTCAGCAAAGCCATTTGTTGGACCGTGTCCACATAATTCGTATCATCTGCACTGAAGCACTATAGATGATCAAAGCAATACTGATGATCACTAGAGTACTCACTTCCTGAGACAAAGGCACAACTGTCCTAAAAAGAACCTTGCTAAGCATGTTGAGACCATGTAGTTTTAGGAAATGTTATGCAAGGTCCTGAAGAACAGGATGGTTGCTGAGAATATGTCAGATACTGCTGAGATAAAGGGTCCTGAGCCTTCAACAACCATTAAAGCGTTGCTAAAAGGAATGCTTGAAGGTCTACTCATCTGATGTCCTTTCTTGTTATCTATCTCTACGTGGTATCCATCAAGGATGTCATATAGTTCAGTCATGGTGAGGGAATTCAAGTTTTCTATCCTCTTGATAGAGACACAGTAGAACGTCCACTCATTGGGAGTTCACTCATGAATTATTTGAGTGAGATGTCTCAAATTCAAGGGCAATTCTCATAGACTGAAGGGAAGAGATAAGATCCATATACCTGAAGTATTGTTGGCTGAGGGTCTCTCCAGCAATGTAAGTAAAGTTCTTAAACTGCTGCTTCAGTGAATCTTTCTTTGAGTCATTAGAGCTAGAGTACATTTGAGATAATGCATCAAATAGTTCTTTAGCTAACCTACAATGCTCAAACCCCACCATAATGGAGTTAGGTATAGTAGTCATACAAACAACGGTGGCATTACTATCAATGTCCATCTTTTTCCGGTCTTCATCAGAGTAGTCTTCAACGACCTTTTTTTTATCATGGCACCGTTTCCACCTGGTGCAATAACCTTTGGTTTGTAAAGACCATTGACAATAGATTCCCATATTTTTCCATCTTGATACCTGATGAAGCCTTCTATACGTCTACTCCATGATCTAAAGTTTTCAGGGGTGATGATAGGTGCTTTAGTCATCATCCAAATCTCAACTTCAGACTTTTGGTTGAGGGCCATTTTTGAGTGTGGTGAAAGGAGTGAAAAACAGGTTGATTTGGATGGTGAGATCTCACAATCAAAATCCTAAAATGATATGATACCAATTACAGGGTCGATGTTTGTCACTAACACTTTTTTTTCTCTCAAGCTTACTTAATCAGACATAGTTTTAGATGAAGTAGAATCTTTTCTAAGAGTTGATAATAATATAGGAAGTAACAAAGAACCTAAGGAAAAAATTTTCAAGGTACTTGTATATATATTACTTCTCAACTCAAAGTATTACAAGACTCTTACAAGCATATTACAAGAGTTACAATGAGAAACTATATATACTATCACCTACAGCCAGATCTAGTTTGATACCAGCTGGAAACCTATAACTAAAGCAAATAGTACAAAGATAAAGTTAAGGTATCTTAGATAATGTCTTATCTAAGATTGGTAGTCATAACATGTCTATGACTTACCTTTTGTTACCAACTAAAGGTGGCAACTATACTAATAGATAAAGGTGAACAGTGGTATAAAGTATGGTCAACTACATGGGCTTTTGAGAAAACGCCATGAAGTATATTAGAGGTATGCAATAGAGTGTCAGAAGGACTATACTTATGTCGACTGGTTCATAGTAGTGTCTTCCGAAGGTTAGTTGGCTTTGGAAGAACAAGTTCTTCCAAGCCCAACTATACTTTGGAAGAGGTTTACTTCTTCCGAGGCTTGGGGACTTCTACTTCGGAAGTCATTGTCTTGAAATCTTCTAAGTCTTGAACTTTGGAAGAGAAGACTTTGTATTCGATAGTTGGAGTTTTCCTTCGGAAGTTGTTCTTGAACTTTGTCTTCGGAAGAACTCCATTTGCCTTGGAAGTTCTACACTTAGGTTTGGAAGTCCTTTATTAGTAGCACCAAAATTTTCTAAGTGTTTGGTTTTGGTTGCACCAGCCTTTCTAAATCCAACAATCATTCATGACCTCCAGAAATTCTCAACTATTCAAAAGTCATGGGAAGCTTTGAAGGCTAGATCTGAAGGAATGGAAGACGTGAAGGAAAACAAAAAGGATTTCTTAAAGCAGAAGTTCCAGAACTTTGGTTTCACAGGGAAGAAATCATTACTGCTACATATCTTAGATACATTGAACTTCTAGACTCTGTAAATGAAGTTGGAGTGAAGATGGAGAATAAAGATGTTCTCAGAAAGTTGTTAAGATCATTACCAAAGACATGGCCAGTTTAGACAGTGTCCATAAGAAGAACTAAAAACTTGAAGACAAGGACTCTTGAGGAGTATATTACATAAAGTGCTTATCAAATGGAGATGGATGCACATGAAGAATCTCTAGGTAGCTCTTTAAATCCTTCAAAGTCATCAACTCTCATGGCCCCCATTCATGAGCCAGTTCATTATCACTCTCGGTTCAAAGTCTATCAAACTCCTATGATGACTCATTAACCACCAATGATCACCTACCCTAAATCTCCAATTGCTGAATGTCAATTACCACCATCATTCAATAGATGGATTCAGCCAGCCTCACCATCCTTTTCATAATCATATCCATCAAACTCTTCCTTTGTTAGTAACCAAACCAATTTCTCTTACTTTTTGAAGAAGATCTGGATTGCATTCATCCATTTGATCTTGAGAAAATGGATATCAACTACCAGATAGCCATGATATTCTTTAGGGCCAAGAAATTTCAAAAAATAACCAAAAGAAAATTCCTAAAGTAGAGAAGCTTGGGATTTTGGTTTGACAAAATCAAGGTAAAATGTTTCAACTGCAACCAACTAGGACATTTTGCCAAAGAATGCAAAGCACCAAATTCAAACCCATCTTCTCCATCAAGGTCCTTCATTAAACCCACAATCACACTCAACTCATCAAGGTCCTTCGATTTTATTCAGCCAAAGAAATACAGTAGTTGTAGCCTAAGGAGAAGAGGTGATTAACTAGAGCTTCTAAGTGAAAGATGTTACACCCATCAACAATGTATTGGATGGTTGTAAGCTTAACTTGTTTACCCCAGGTAACTTCTAAACCCTGCTGTACACTTGAAGGCATAGCTAAGGTCAACTTTTATAGAAATCACAATTTGGATCTCAAGAAAGATGTTGAACCAATCAATATTCTTAAATCTGACTATAAGAAAAATGATCAGGCTCAAATGAAAAAATAATGGTTCTAGAAAAGATTGTTTAATAATTAAAACATAATAAAACAAATCTTGAAACCCAAATTGATAACCTCCTGAGCAGATTGAAATCAACATAATATGATTTAGCTATACCTAAAACATTGTTTGCTTTTATTGAAAACTCCCGAACTATATCAAACCAAGACAAGTTTAAGGTATAGTTCTTTTGAACCACCAACATACTCCACATATACTGCTAAGTGCAACCTTGAGATAATGAAGGAAGTATCTACTGATCCCATCTTTACAAGGGATTTGCTAAAGAGATTAAGACAACAAAATAGAAGGAGAAGGATCGACTAGTTTAGAAAGTAGATGAGGAGGAGGAGAAGAAAGTGATGAAAGAAAAGGAAAAGGAGAGAAGGAAAGAAGAACACAAGTCAAAAGGCAACAAAACTATGATTCAGAAGATAGAGTTTGTAATATAAAAGTCATCTTCCGAATCCAAACTAAAATCTACCAAGTCAAAACTCTCCTACAAGACAAAGCTTCAGTCAAAGCACAACTGTAACAAGAAGAATCATAATAGAAGTGGCTATTGTAGAACCTCAAACTCTTTATAAGTAAGACCACAACCATATTTTCAAAAATCCTTTTCTAAAACAAGAGGTTCCCAAAGAAGAAGATAGAGTTAGGCACACAGCTTGATTATAAGGTAAACAAGAAGATGGTTAGAGCTGAGGGAGGCAAGAATAAGAAGATGAAGAAGGAACTACAAGAGACTAGGCAAATGATGAAGTCATCAAAGAAGCAGCTGAAAATCACATGCCTAATGTGTGGAGAAGCCAGCCACTTTGCAAAAGACTATTAATACAATGCCCTAACCCACTTCATCAATCTTCCCAGCAAGCCTAGACTATCAAGGAAATATGTGGCTACCAGAAAACCATCTAAAACACAAGATGGTGATCTTAAAACTGTAAGCTAGTCAAGTCTCTCAAGTGCTTATTTCAAAGAAAAATGAGCACCTCTAAAAGATCTGTTGATTAATTCAGCAACTGCAGACCAAAAGAAGTAGAAGACTTTTGAGAAACCTTAACCATCTCCAAAAGCTTCAAAGGGTCACCATAAGAATAATGATGTTAAAAGATCAGGTAAAGTCAAAAGAAAAGCCTGGAAACCAAAGACATCTGTCAAATCCTTAGATGACCAAAAATCAACACTTACCCTTTTAGCATTTACCATTGTTATAAAACTTTTGAAAACTAGAAAATCCAAGATTAAACAGGCTTGAGTCCCTATTTATCAATAACCAATTTGTTTATATGTAGGATCATTCACATGCCAATACTGAATTGTGGATTATGGATAGCTGATGCTCCCGGTACATGACAGGTGATAGATCATGTCTACTGAATCTAAAACCATATGATGGTGGATCTATTACCTTTGAAAGTGATACAAAAGGAGGATACATTACTGGTAGGGGGACATTCAGCAATGGAAAGGTAAACTTCGATAAGGTGAATTATGTGAAAGAGTTAAACTATAACTACTAAGTGTGTCTTAGTTGTGTGATAAAAACATAACACTTTTTTCAAAGAGCATGAACATATTCTTTTATCTCCTGGGTTTGAAATTCCAAATGACAAAATTCTCCTAGGAGCTCCCGAGAAAGACAATTGTACATGCTCAACAATCAACATACTGAATGCATCACCTTTAGGGAATGTTTCCAGCTTCATTTCTAAAGCTTCATTAAACAAGTTCTCCCTTTGGTATAGAAGATTGCCACTTGTAAATCTCATAAACATGAACAAACTAGTTAGGAATGAGTTAGTCACAGGACTGCCAAACAAAGAGTTTGTATGCGCTGACCAATGTATTTCATTTCAAAAAAGAAATCAACACAATCTTCTTATACGTCCAAGGAAATGAATTCAATTGCAACTACTTACATATGCCGCATATGGATTTGTTTGGGCCAACAGGTGTAAAGAGTTTAGGAAGAAAATCATACTGCTTCATAATAATAGATGATTTTACTAGGTTCACTTGAGTTTTCTTTTTAGAAACTAAAGACAAAACTATTGAGATTTTAAAATCTTTTATTATTAAAGTTGAGAATCAAATTGTTCAAAGGATTAAAATAATTAGATGTGGTCAGGGTACTAAATTCAAAAACTACACCTTGATTCTTTCTATGAATCCAAAGGTATTGCAAGACAATATAGTACCCCTAGAACTCCTCAGCAAAACAAAGTTGCTAAAAAGAGAAATAGGACTCTTATTGAAGTTGCAAGGACCATGCCATTCAAATCAAAACTTCCTATAATATTTTGGGCTAAAGCTGTTAGCACTACGTGCTATGTTCATGACAAAGTGTTGATAGTCAAGATACATCGAAAGACCTCTTATGAATTATGGCATAAAAGAATACCATTCTTAGGGTTCCTTGGACCTTTTGGGTGACCATGAACCCTTTTTAATACCAAAGATCATTTATCCAAGTTTGTGAGAAATTAGTAGATGGATTCTTCGTTGGATACTCATCACAAGCTAAGGCGTACAAAGTATTCCCTAAAGTCGATCATACTATTGAAGAATCTAAAAACGTCATAATTAATAAAATTCTTCAAATAGTGTTGGAAATACCCCAAGTTTCATGTTTGATATAAATGGATTCACAGATGCATTTAACAATTTCAAGTGTGTTTAAGGAGACTCTCTAAACAGGTCAGCAGCCATACAAGTTCCAAGTGTTGAAGATCACATGGTAGCTCTAGCATAAGTGACTAGTCATAAGAAGTCATTTGCTGATACACTACAGTCTTATTTAGCAAAAGCATATGGTAGTACCACAAACAATGTGGGTCAACCATCACTTGCTCATTATGATTCACTAGATGAACAGTCTAATGATCATTGTGGTACTAGACAATCTCTTGAAAATGAACCAAGTATGACAAATGCTGAAAATAGATTCAATTCAGTAATTGCACCAGACAATCTATCTACAGAGCTTCCTGAAACAAACTTATCCAATCTGGATCTATCTCAACAACTCCAAGTAATCCTTGTCATACCCTAGCTGACTGCGGAATCTCGATTTGGTCGAATGTGAATCGATTGTGCATAGCACATGGAATTGAATAACTGAAATAATATTAATTTCATTTTACTAAATAATACTAATAAATTAATTCTTACAATGCCATAAGGATCGAAGTAACATAATAAAGTTTGATTTAATTTTGATTAATTCGAATCCTACGTGAGCATGAAGAAGTCCACTAAACACCATTTCCTGAACTCAGGTGAAGAAGTAATGAGTCAGCTAACGATTAGCCGATGAGTAAATATAAGTTTTAATACATATATAGATTAATTAAATATATTGCTTATAATTTAATTCACATGGTAATGCTAAGACTTATAATGCAATAGAGTAGCATAAAAGGCAAACAAACACAATCAACCTAGTAACTGATTGCCTCGGTCCGTAGACAAAGCCTTATAGAATGAATAATTCCGACTTCAATTACCAAGCGAATAAACAAATGGGGTACGTTTGTTAATCTAATATATCTATCAATGTTACCATGGTTGCATGAATTAATGATTGTGTTCTCATCAATCTTATCTAACTATGAACACATAATTGCAAGTAATAACATAGCATGTCTTGAATTAAATTTTGAAATAACATAACAATGAATATAAATGATAGAATATTGAATCACATGATTTTCCTAAAATATAAAACACATAAAAAGGGCTATGAATACTCAAATTGTAGAATGAGGGTTGTAGGGTTCATAAGAAAGCTTGAATATTCAAGAGTCAAAGGTGATGTCCTCAAGGATAAAAAACAATAACTTGAGGTTAGGATTCATTATAAGACGTTAGGACATTTAGATATGCTAAAGGTGAAAGGTAGATTGAAAAAGGACTATTGCATAAATTTAGATTCTGGAAAGAATGTTTGATACGTGTTTTAACAAGTTTTAAAAATATTGAACGGTTTCATAAAATTATAAAATTTATAGTTAACTAGATTAGAGTCCCACAGACAACTTTCATTTGGTAAAGTGAAGGCTATTGTTGAGTCGTCTGATTGAGTTTAAACACGTATAAACTATTGTTAAAAATGTAAATGTAATGTTATAAACATAATATTGGAGTCAGATTTTACTCAAAATTAGTTTTTAATGACCAAGTTATGGTTAGTTGAAGTCAGATATATTCTACCAAAATTTTAGTAAGGCATATATGTGCATTATTAAATCATTTAAGCATGAAACGGGTTAGAAAAAATCTTAATACGTCGATATATAGTATATTAGACTCCGTTTGAGTTATAAAGAATGTTTCAAGACTTCAGTATAGCCATCATTTAGAAAAACAATCATGTGGAATAAATGAATGCGACAACATAGCCTTCCATATGCAACGAGATTATTTGTTTACGTTAGTGTGTTGTTCGTTTGATTTATAAATATGAGTGATTGTTAGAAGGTTGGTGATGTTAGAAGGTGAATGATCAAATGATCATGATTAACATAAAAAGAGATTTAGTAGAAAAAAGAATAAAAGTAAAAACATAGAGTCGTGAGTATAATAGGTGAAAGAAATCATTGATAGATGAGTTCATCGTTTATATTCCTTACATACATCATATAATAATATAGAGTATGCTTGGATGTTAAGATGATTATTTAAACTAAAATAAAATAATATAAATGAAAACAATATAGAAATTCCTAATATAAAAGCAATATAAGATTATCAAAGCAATATAAGATTATCGAAGCAATATAAGATTATCAGAGCAATATACGACTACCTTAGCATTAGAAAATTCTTTAAATTACTGTAAAAGAAAATTATTGAAACCGATCAAAACCAAAGGATGAAAGAAAGGTTTATGAGTGATGTTTTTATAGAAAGAGAAAATGAAAAGTAATGTCTAAAGCTTGCTTTAATAGTTGAGGTTAGGAGGGATTATGAATGGTGTTAATGGTGAGTTATAAGTTTTTCAAAAGGGGGTTATGATTAGAATTTGAAAAAAAATAAATTTAAATAAATAAGTACATAAAATAATAATTAAAATTTAATATCTTATATTACTAAAACCTTAATTTTAATTTAATCAACTTATTCTTTTATAAAATCTTTATGGACTTTTTAAATCTCACAAAAACTTTGCAATTTGATTATTTATTTTAATTGAATTATTATGTTGGACCAAAAGAACCAATGAGCCTGATCAGAGAAACCTCTAAGTCCCACAGGACATCACAACAGCTGAAGAAGACCTGATCAGCTGTTCTACAAAGTCTGAAGAATACAACTGCTGAAGTATTTCTGAAGTACTGAAGATAAAGACTGAGACAACAGCTGAAGATCTAAAGTCTGAAGACTTCAACAAGTACTGAAGACAAAGACTGAAGATCAACAGCTGAAAGACAAAGTCTGATGTACAAGTACTGAAGACATCAGCTGATGTTAACAGCTGATGACAACAGCTGAAGAGGGCTTCTTCAGTTGTTGTGATGTTTTTTTTCATCAGTAGTTTTCTTTCCTTTCAGTAGTTTGTTTCCTTTTCAGTACTTGTAAACAACTGAAGAGGTTGTTCTTCAGTTGTTGTAGTATCAGTAGTTTTATGTTTTTCAGTAGTTGTAAATAAGATGTTTAACACTTAGGAACATTTGTAAGAAGATGTCAGTTGTTGACATCTTCAGTAGTTGTTAAACATCAGTAGTTATAAAACGGTTACATGTCACTTTCAAGTGACATCAGCCTACGTCATTCTTTCCTTATAAGGAAAGATGACTCACCTGTTATCGTGCCATTGAGGCCGACAATCTTAATGCAATATTCCTTTTGTCTGATATTTCTCTCTCTATAACAAAATTCTTTTATCGCTTTATATCGAATGTTCTTGCTTGAATTTGTCTAATTCTGAGCTATTCTGCTGCTATATCTGTTCATCGATTAAACCTAGAGGCTGAGATCCTAACAAATGGTATCAGAGCAGGTTAATCATTGATCGATCTAACAATTGATCATTGAAACTGTTCAATCGCTATAAGTTTGATCGAATTAGCAAATTCGCAAGGATCTGTTATAGAGATGAGAGTGTATCGCTTCTGGCCGTTTTATTTGAGGTTTTGTGTGGTTCTGAGCTAAATTTATTGTGATTTTACTTGAATCTGTCTGATTTTCCACAATGACTAATTCTTCGAATGATCCTTTCAATACTGGATCCTCTACCAAGCCTCCGATCTTGGTGAGGAATGAGTATAACATTTGGCAAAGAAGATTGCTCCATCACCTGTTGTCCATAGCTCAGGTTGTTGGACATCTGTGGTACATGGACACATAAGCCAATGGTGAATGATCCGGAAACAAACCAGTTGGTTCCAAAGAAGAAGGAGCAATACTCCGATGAGGACAAGAAGTTGTTTGAAATCGATGCAAAAGCCCATGGAATTTTGGCTATGGCTATTCCTAATGAGATTTACTCTGGGCTTCTGCATTGTGAGTCTGCTCATGACCTCTGGAAAGCCATCAAAGAACAATTTGGTGGTACTGATGAGGTTTTAGCAAACAACAGGGAAATCCTCGCCCAACAATATGAGACTTTCTCTCATAGAAAGGGTGAGACTCTGACTCAACAATTTGAGCGGTTTTCATGTTTAATCTCTGAATTGAAAATGGTTAAACATGAATATACCAGGAGTCAGATGAACCATAGATTCCTAAGATCACTGCCTGAGTGATGGAACACATATACCATTGTTCTACGCTCAAATGCTGATGTTGATCGCCTCTCTCTCACCCACTTCATGGGAAACTGCTTACATTCGAGAGAGAGAGAGAGCAGAAAAGGAAATGGCTTCATCTGGCAAGCTCACTGAGGATTTTGTCCAAGGGAACACTGCCCTAATTGGACATCAAGAGTCAGAATATGCGTCATCTGAAAGCCAGTATGATGAGCATATTGATTTCTCTACAAACACTTCTGAGCCTGCCTTTGTGAGTGTTGATAGTTTTCTGCTGGTAGTAATAGTGACAATCTGTTTCATCATGGATGATCTCAAGGGGATTGCTGATGATGACTTAGAAGAGATGGATATTTTGAGCCAAATGGCCTTGATAAATATCAGATCTCAGAAGTTCTACAAAAGAACTGGAAGGAAATTCCCAGGACTCTCTGGCAAAACCAAAGTTGGTTTTGACAAGAGTAAGTTGAAGTGCCATAAATGCCACAGGCTTGGACACTTTGCAAGAGAATGTAGATCATCTGGATCTAACTCTCCTGCACCTTTTGTGACTTACCCTGACAATAGTCAACAAAACAGAGGGCAACAACCTGTCAATTCTGGTTATCATCATCAACCACAATCTCCTGCATATTTTGTTCCACAGGGGCCAATGCCATATCCATACCCTTGCTATTACATGCCACAACCAGGCCAGGTTCAAGCACCCACTGCTCAGCAACCACATGCACTCCCTGAGCCTCAACCATCCCAATCTCATCAACCTAATCAACTTCAACAACACAGCTTCTTCACACCAGGAGTTGTTGACTGGAGCAGTTTACCAGATGATGTGTCTGGTAATGAACAACTGTTCTCAGGTGCTGGTCAACATGGTGGTGAGCATCCTTTTGGAAATCTAGCTCTCATGACTTTGGAATCCTCTGATGGATCATCCTCAAGTACCTCTTCAACATAGGTATCACAGGTATCCTCTGAGGCTAAGGCCAAATTATGTTCTGAAGCTTGCATAGCAGCATTTGCCTCTATTAGAGAAGCAAATGTGGCTTTAATCAATAAAAATGTAGAGCTAGAACAAATAATTTCCAAAAATAAAGCTGAGTTTGAGTCTGTGCTGAAAGAGAAAACTGATGAGATTTATAAATTAAAATGCCAAATCTCTGATGATAAGGCTAGGGAGGTGTACTCTTAGAGAAGTACAAAGACCTCAAAGATACTCTTGCTGTCACCCAAGTAGAGTAGAGTGTGATCGATGGGTACAATCTTGCAAGGGCTTTGAAATGCTTCTTAGTAAGCAAACAGCTTCCAATGTGAAGTTTGGAATTGGTTATAATCACACTGCTCCTCCTACAGATTTTGCTTCAAGAGCAGGTGCAGAATCTGATGGAGAAAGTAATGACCAATCCACCTCATCATGTGATTCACTACTTGATAAAGCACCATCAGTAGTTGAAGTCAGTAGTAATCCCTCTGAACCTATCAGATATTGATGGTTCAACTGCTGACACTCACATGATCAATGTGTTGATCAACCCAAGTGTTATCCCTAGAAGTACTGAGAGTACTGGAGAGCAGGGGATAACATCTGGAGTTCAAATCCCAATAACTGATAGCACTAAAGAGAAGAAAACTGTAAGTAGGAAGGATTTGAAGCCTACTAAGGGAGTTGACAAGAAGGCAAAAAGTGCTTCTAAACTGCTGAAGAGCAAGTCTTCAGTAGTTTCATCTCCTTCAGTTGATGATCAACAGAAGATGAAGAGAAAAACCATGTGAAATATGTGGTCTATATTCAATCATCTCACAGATGATTGTTGGTACAAAAAGGGATCCAAACTCAAACAAAAAGGAGAAAATTAAAGAAAACTTGGCTAAAATGAAAACTGAGTTTGAGTCCAAGTTTGTACCAGCAGCATCAAATCCTGTTACTCCTATGTCCAAAAAGAAATCTAAAGGGAAGGAGTGCAACAGGCAACAGCTGAGGTTGCTCAAAAGAAGATGGTGCAACACAAGAATCATCATCAAACACCAATACCAATGTGTCTGAAGAGCTGAAAGCTCTTTCCAGAATCAGACACAGCTGGTAATGATGGTTCAACATCTGTTGGGAAGAGTTAACCAACTTGATGGCCCTGTGTTGAAACCCCAGAAAAGGAGATCCAAGCCAAAGGATTCTCTTCTACCATCTCCTTCACCTCAAGCTATTGTGCCCAATAAACCTGTTAGTTTACCATCTATTGATGAGACCAGGCCCAAAACCAAAAAGGTTTGGGTCTCCAAAACTAACTGATGTTTATTAATGCAGGTTTCTTCAACATGCCAAAGTAGCATCTGGTATGTAGACAGTGGGGGATCTATGCATATGACTGGGAACAACTCACTTCTTAATGACTACTCTCCAGGAAGGAAGGGTTTTGTTTCCTTTGGCAATGATGCAAGAGGTTACATCATCGGGAAGGGCTTTGTTTCCAATGGGGAATAAAGTTTGATGATGTCAACCATGTGGAAAATCTCAAGTATAACCTCTTGAGTGTTAGTCAATTGTGTGACAAAGGCCATGTTGCCCTTTTCACAAGCCAGAACTGCAGGATTCTGTCATCCAAAGTTCTGAGTTTGATTGACAAGGTATTGGATGCTCACACTCTCCTGAAGGCCAACAGGACAGGAAGAGTGTATGCCTTAGATCTTTCCAAGAAAATAGATCTCAAAGGTCATCCTTGCCTATTTTCAAGGCCTCTCCTCAAGAATCTAATCTATGGCATAGAAGGCTGGGACATGTTAACTTCAAGAACATGAATCAGCTGATACACCATAGTTAGTAAGGAATGCCTATGAAGGAGTTCAAGTGTGAAAACAACTGCACTGCTTGTTTGAAAGGAAAACAGCACAAGGTTTCATTCCCACCTATTGAAGAACCAAAGTCCACTGCCTACTTACAACTTCTTCACATGGATCTCTTTGGTCCTGTGAGAGTGATGAGCATGGCAAAGAAGAAATACTGTCTGGTAATTGTGGATGATTACTCCAGATTTGTATGGACTTTCTTTCTACATTCAAAGGATGAAGCTGCAGAGAAGATCATAAACTTTGTGTTGTATGCTGAGAAGCAGTATTCCCTCTCAGTCAAGTGTATTAGAAGTGACAATGGAACAGAATTCAGGAACAATACACTTGATGAGTTCTACCTTTCCAAGGGAATAAAGAGGCAGTTTAGTATTCCAAGAACTCCTAAACAAAATGGAGTTGTGGAGAGAAAGAACAGGACCCTCATTGAAGCTGCAAGGTCTATGTTGGTTGATTCTGGACTGCCATTGACCTTTTGGGCTGAAGCTGTCAACACAGCATGCTATGTGCAGAATAGAGTGCTAATAAATCAGAGGTTGATGAAGACTCCATATGAAGTTCTACATCATTTGGCCCCTCTCATTTCATTCTTTAGAGCATTTGGGTGTCCCTGTTTCATTCTCAACACAAAGGATCAGCTCCAGAAATTTGATCCTAAGGTGGATGCAGGGTACTTGTTGGTTATTCATCAACTTGCAAGGCATACAGAGTCTTCAACTGCAGAACAAAAATGGTTGAAGAGACTCTACATGTCAAGTTCAATGAATCTCCAAAGGACAAGATTCCACAAAGCCCTGTGGAGCTCTTTGATTTGGACATACTGCAATATGTTCCTTATCAATCTCCTGTTGTTGCTCCTGTCAACAGTTCACCACCTGGTGTTACTACTGAAGATGATGATGATAGTAGTAATCCCTCTTCAGGTTAGTGAAACTGCCTGAGTCCCTAAACCTGATGCTCCTGTAGCTCCAGCAGCAGCACATCCACAACAAATGCTGATGAGATTTCTGCATCCTCAACTTCATTTGAGTTGCACCATCTTCATGGTTTCAAGAATCTGCATCAACATCTGCTGCTGCTGAAGGTCCTACAAACACTTGCACAGATTTGATTGTTTATCAAGAGCTGAAAATCACCCAATGACTCAAATCCTGGTGATATCAATGCTGGTGTTTCAACCAGAAGCCAGTTGTCCAATTTCTGCTTCTATGCTCTCTTCATCAGTCAGCTAGAGCCAAAGAACTATCATGTAGCTTTGAGAGACAATGGATGGGTTGAAGCCATGCAGCTTGAGCTTCTTCAGTTCAAGAAACAGCAAGTGTGGGAGCTTGTTCCTCTACCCCCAGGTAAGTGTGCAATAGGCACTAAATGGTTGTTAGGAATAAAACTGATGAAAATGGGCTAATTGTTAAGAACAAGGCCAGACTGGTTGTGCAGGGGTTTGCACAAGAAGAAGGTATTGATTATGATGAAACCTTTGCCCCTGTAGCCAGACTGGAGGCAATTAGATTGTTTTTAGCCTATGTTGCACTCCACAATCTTAAGTTTTTCAAATGGATGTCAAAAGTGCTTTTCTATATGGTAACATAAAAGAAGAAGTTTATGTGTGTCAACCACCAGGCTTTGAGGATAATAAGCACCCAGAATGGGTATATAAGCTTGATAAAGCTCTTTATGGGTTGAAACAAGCACCTAGAGCCTGGTATGAGACCTTATCAAACTTTCTTCTACAGAATAATTTCACTAGAGGCTCCATAGATAAAACTTTATTTATTAAGAAGGTGGATCAGCATAAGCTACTTGTTCAAATTTATGTTGATGATATTATATTTGCATCCTCTGATCCCAATTGTGTGAGGAATTCCAAAACTTAATGCAACAGAAGTTTGAAATGAGTGCAATGGGAGAATTACAGTTCTTTCTAGGTTTGCAAATCAAACAAAAAGCTGATGGAATTTTCATTCATCAGTCTAAATACACAAAATATCTTTTGAATAAGTTTGATTTACAAAACTGTAAACCCTGTTCTACTCCATGTGCAACACCACACATTGGATGTTGATCAGAAAGGTAAAGATGTTGATGAAACTCTTTACAGATGTATGATTGGTTCCTTGATGTATTTAACAGCTTCTAGACCAGATATTATGTTTGCTACATGTGTTTGTGCTAGATTTCAGGTGCACCTAAGGAGTCTCATCTGATTGCAGTCAAGAGGATCTTTAGATATCTGCAAGGTACACAATCTCTAGGCTTATGGTATTCCACTGGACATTCTTGCAAATTAGTTTCTTTCTCTGATAGTGACTATGCAGGGTGTAAGTTGACCAGGAAATCACTTCTGGTGGATGTCAATTCCTAGCAACTGTTTGATTTCTTGGCAGAGTAAGAAACAAACATCTGTTGCTACATCCACTGCTGAAGCTGAGTACATTGCTGCTGCAAGTTGTACATCCCAAATACTCTGGCTTCAGAATCAACTTTTGGATTATGGCATTACAGAGACTAAGACTCCATTATTAATGGATAGTGCTTTAGCTCTTTGCATTGTCAAAAATCCAGTCCAGCACTCTAGGACCAAACATATAGAAATTAGACATCATTTTATAAGAGATTGTTTTGAAAAGGGTCTAATTAATCCTATGTTTGTGCCTAGTGCTGATGAGCTTGCAGATTTTTACTAAGCCTTTGGATAGTTCAACTTTCCACAAACTGGTGTTAAGGCTTGGTATGCTGCAGCTAGAATAAGTGACAACTACTGATGATCTCAGTAATTACTGATGATCTTGGTAACCATGTCACATATAAGTACTGATGAGTTATTTTACCCTCAGTAGTTTTTATAACTACTGAAGGCTAAATGCTTTAAGTACTGTACTTTATCTGTTCTAAACTACTGATGTAGTTACAACTACTGAAATCAGTAGAAACAGATAAGTACTGATGTCCTATGAACAACTGAAAACAGCAAAAAGGCTGATGAGTAAGTGTTGAGGACAGTATGAAACAGCTGAAAGGCTTTGAATTGACGACAACTACTGATGAGTACTCTCTTCAGTAGTTCACAAACTGCTGTTTCTTTATAAACAACTGAAGCAATACCATGTCTTCAGTAGTTTCACAACTACTGATGACTAACACCAAGTCTTCAGTTGTTTACAACAACTGATGGCACAACAGGGTCTTCAGTAGTTTCACAACTACTGATGACTAATACCAAGTCATCAGTTGTTTCAACATCTGAAGTCCAACTTGTCTTCAGTAGTTTTTAAAACTACTGATGCCTAAATCAGAGACTTCAGTTGTTTCAACGTCTGATTGTAACACCATGTCTTTAGTTGTTTTATAACTGCTGACCACACCATACCATCAGTCGTTTCAAACCTCTGAAAGTTAATACCACGTCATCAGTTGTTTCAAATACTGGTGACTAACACCAAAACCTTCAGTCGTTTCTTCATAACCCGTACCCTATATATATCTGATCCCTCTCAGAGTTTCATTCTTCACGACCTAAAATTTCAAAAGCTCTGAAAACCTTTCACCTTCATTAATGGCGACCATGCAACTCAAGCCTCGACACAACTGTGTCGCGTACCTCACTAAACGCCCTTCTGGACCAAATTCGATAATGCTATAGATCTTATGGTTCAATCACCACTGAAAACGGCCTTCCTCCTAAACCAATCATTTATGCCGATTCGCTACATCAGTTTTGGACGAATGCAACTGTTAATGGAGAATCTATCCATTCGTCCATCAACTCTCATACGGTGGTCATCTCTACTGCTACCATCCGCCAGATATTACTATTAGATGATGCTGCCTACCCTGTTGGATATCCTAAGAGTCAACTTGATCTTTCATTTGGACAACATGGATATCAAGGCGATCTAGTGCTTCGACCATCCGAAGAAACATTTTCCAGATGCTGAACGCTTGATATTTCATATGGTAAATGTTGCCTGGCCCGAAGACTTCTTCTTGGGATCAACTGTCTTCCAGATGGCAACGTACTGTTCTCTATCCTTGAACAAGACACACTAAACTTTTTGAAATAATTTTTCTTGAAATCAAGGATATGGCCACAAAACCACTTTAACCGTGGATACTATATCCTCGGTTTATAATGGCCATAATAGAGAATCAGCTTTCTGCTGAGGGACTAGTTGGTCTGGGAGTCCCTGCTTTGGCTGTATTGCCGGAGGTATACTCCCGACACAACATGACCAAACTCTTAAAAAGGCTGCCAAGCTGTGAAAACCCACGCAGCTGGAACCCACAGCCTCCACTTCCACATCCAGAGTCCCCTCCAAACCCACAAAGAAGAAGCCTAAGAAGGCTACTCAGGGAGTTGAGTCCCCTGAGGATGCTCCTGCTCCACAAAGCAGGTTATCTCTACTGGAAATAACCCCCAAGTAGAGACTATGACTCCACCAACCGAAGCCGCTCAGGTTTCCTCTCAAAAGGACCTGATGCAACCACTCAAAGGGAAGCACACTGCTGGGATCCTCCTCACTTGAGGGGATTACCATTGAAAAGCACCACTCGCCCAGGGTGCACACTGCTTCCACACCCTCTCCTGATGCAACCGCCCCTCAAAGCCCTACAATAATTGTTGCAAAAGTGCTGACGCAGTTGCATTCCTCACCCCCACCAGACACCAATCACTACTGGGATAACCTCAACTCTGAGAGGGAGGATCACAATGCTTCTGTCAACCCACAGCACAGGGGTTATCATGTTCCATCTTCTAGTGTAGACAAGGAGGTGCGAATCTGGTAAGGCTGCCACTGCCTCTGACTCAGCAAATGACCATGGTGCAGTTGGTAACATCTCTAAGACCTCACCAGCGGCAACAGCTGATGAAGGACATAGTCCTGAGGCTGGAAGTCCCCAGAACCAAGAAACGGGGCACATGCTATAATTGATCTACACTCAAGGCATGTTAATCCTGATTCTGTCAGGAGGTCAGGTGATTTAGTATCAACTGATGATGACCTGAGCTTCTTCTATGATGTAGTTGCTCAAAACACCATCCTAGAGGATGAGGTTAGCAGACTCAAAGAGCTGCTGGCCAAGATGTCTCAGGATGAAAGTCCATCTGCCACCACAATACACCCACAGATGGCACCTTCTTCTGAAGGTCCCCTAAACACTCAGCCAATCCATACTTCCAAGCCACCAGCCTCCTTTTGGCACTGATTCTCAGGAACAGAACCATCCTGATCAATCAGTTGCTAACCCTTCAAAAATCCCTACCTCTCATCACTCCCATGATCACAGATATAGTGATCAAAGCCATTGATGAGAGGCTTCCTACAATAATACAACCCCTGGTGGAGGAGTTGGTGACCAAATCACTTTCTACTGCTCAAACCCTTGCACCCAATGCAACCAAAAAGGGGGAGAGTCAGTCAGTTAAAGGAAAAAGGAAGAGGACAGATGGGGAGAAGGAGAAAGAATCAGAGAAGGTAAATGAGAAGGAGAAGGAGAGTGAGAAGAGAGCTGAAGTGAATGAAAGTCAAAAAGACTTCATGTCACATATCAAAAGAGGAAAGGAGAGTCTGAGAAGGAGAAGGAGCTGAATGATATGGTGAAAGAAGCTGATGCCAACCATAACCGTTCAATGGATAAAATCATTGAACAGTTATATAGGCAGGGTTTTGACATCCAACAACTAGACTCCAAGATCAGAAGGTTGGAGACAGAGGAGATCAACTCAAGATGGGCTAGTTATGATGCCTTAGAAAGAGAAAGGCTGGAGATAATGATTAGATTATAGCCAAATACTTGGGAAGATCTCTGATAGAAATAAGGGCCTGGACCAGGGACAACATCTTGGCAATAACCACCAAGATTTGTTCGTCTGAAGCATACTCCAAAGGTTTAGGATTGAGGCATTGAATGAAGCTGGGGTTGGGAACCAAAAAGAACTGACAAATTTACTAAAGCCTCCCTTACAGCCAAAATGCTAAAACAGTCTGAAAAGCCTCTATCCTCAAAATCACTACCTCCAACACCCACTAAAACAACCCCTTACCCTCTAAACCAACCATCCAACCACAAAACCAAATCCTTTACCCCAAAACCCACTGCCAGTGATATACCTAGACAAAAGAAAAGAAGGTACTGAGGCCTGATGAAGAAGAAGAGGAGGATGAAGACAGACTGCCACTCTCTGCAGTTATCACTTTGCCTAAGGCTAAACCAATTTCCATCACTCCTTCTTCTCAAATGCATGATGTGATGATAAAGATTGAAGAGGAACAGATGCAAAGACATGATGAGGAAATGCTGAAAAGCATTGACAAAGCATATGCCACATCCTCTTCAATGATTAGCATGAAGAAAGAAGTATTAAGATTGTACACCCTTGCTAATACCTTTCAATACCAAAGGGAAAAAGTAAGGATATGGCCTGATCCTAGGGTGGCACACCGGATTGTCAAGAAAGAAATTCCTTCAAAATACAAGGGCCAAGTGAAGAGGGTTGTCGACGAAGACATCACTGTGGTTCTTGTAGTGTCCCCTTGGGAAATCGTAGAAGAGTTCAAGAAAGCCTATGAAGCCAAACAACCACCTCAAAAGATGTTCGAGAACAAAATCATAAAGAAGGGATTGGTTTACAAAAGACTTGAAAACTTCAAACAAGAAGAGCTCAACCTGCTCTTAGAAGGGACTCATCCAGATGAGTTTGCTTACAGACAAATAACCACGGTTGAGCTCAAGAATGGAAAACAGGCCAAGTACATATTTGAAGTGTATGGCCGAGAAGGATTATTTGATGGTGTGCCCGAGGTGCTGACAATGGATGAGCAGATCATGTTTCTAAGGGCTTACACCAGGGAATCATATAGGCTGATACACGGGAAGTAGATCTCATGGTTGGGGTAACAGCTCGGTGTCCAAGTCCCCAATACAGAGCTCCCAACCATATCATGCAAAACAGATCATCAGAGACTTCTTCCCAGCCGGTGCTGAAAAAGGGTCACTTCTCATCTGATCAAGAGGATAAAAAGACCAATCTATCTGCCAAAATAAGTGGGACTCGTCAATAACTTAGAGGTTTTGGCTGCATTGGTTCAGGGGGAGTTTGTTGGACCAAAAGAACCAATGAGCCTGATCAGAGAAACCTCTAAGTCCCACAGGACATCACAACAGCTGAAGAAGACCTGATCAGCTGTTCTACAAAGTCTGAAGAATACAACTGCTGAAGTATTTTTGAAGTACTGAAGACAAAGACTGAGACAACAGCTGAAGATCTAAAGTCTGAAGACTTCAACAAGTACTGAAGACAAAGACTGAAGATCAACAGCTGAAAGACAAAGTCTGATGTACAAGTACTCAAGACATCAGCTGATGTTAACAGCTGATGACAACAGCTGAAGAGGGCTTCTTCAGTTGTTGTGATGGTTTTTTTCTTCATCAGTAGTTTTCTTTTCCTTTCAGTAGTTTGTTTCCTTTTCAGTACTTGTAAACAACTGAAGAGGTTGTTCTTCAGTTGTTGTAGTATCAGTAGTTTTATGTTTTTCAGTAGTTGTAAATAAGATGTTTAACACTTAGGAACATTTGTAAGAAGATGTTAGTTGTTGACATCTTCAGTAGTTGTTAAACATCAGTAGTTATAAAACGGTTACATGTCACTTTCAAGTGACATCAGCCTACGTCATTCTTTCCTTTATAAGGAAAGATGACTCACCTGTTATCGTGCCATTGAGGCCGACAATCTTAATGCAATATTCCTTTTGTCTGATATTTCTCTCTCTATAACAAAATTCTTTTATCGCTTTATATCGAATGTTCTTGCTTGAATTTGTCTAATTCTGAGCTATTCCGCTGCTATATCTGTTCAATCGATTAAACCTAGAGGCTGAGATCCTAACATATTAACATCTTATAATATTACTAGCCTTTTAAATTTACATAATTTATAAATTATAAAATTAAACTAAATTGATAAAGTGACATTTATTGTATTTGGAACATAAATATAAACAAAATTATTAAACAATGAATTTGATTTACAAGATTAACTCAAACGGGTTTGGTTTAGTTTGAAAATGAATCAAATATTGTCCAAAGACTAAGAATTCATAAAGAGCGTCTATTTGAGAATGTTATTGGCAATGTAGATGTTGGTGTCAAGACAAGAAGCAGGGTGAATGAAGCATAACATTTATTTGTTTTCTTGCTTTCTCTCTTAACTAGAACCAAGGAAAGTTTATGAGGCCTTAAGAGATAACAGTTGGGTAGAAGCCATGCAAGAGGAGCTTCTTTAATTTGTTGGAAAATGGTTTCAAAATTACGTGCACTTCTAATGGGGAAGACTGCAATAGTGACGAAGTGGGTTTTCAGAAACAAGAATGATAACAGAGGTCTTTGCAGGATAGGGTTTGTCACTTAACGCTTGGATTTCTCTCAAACTCACTTATACTACACTCGAATCAGGTAAAGTAGAATATCTTCAAAGAGTTGATAATAATATAATAAGTAGTAAAGAACACAAAGAAATAATTTTCAAGGCACTTGTGTATATTACATCTCAACTCAAAGTATTACAAGACTCTTTCAAGCATATTACATGAGTTACAATGAAAAACTATATATATACTACTACCTACAGCCGGATATACTTTGATACCAACTGGAAACCTACGACTAAAGCATATACTACAATGCTAAAGTTAAGGTATCTTAGATAATGTATTATCAAAGATATGGTAGTCATGACATGTCCATGAGTTGCCTTTGTCACCAACTAAAGTTGGTAACTTGTACTAACAAAAAAAGGTGAACAGTGGAATAAAGTATGGTTAACTACATGGCCCTTTGGGAAAACACCATGCAGTATCAAAGGTCTGCAACGGAGTGTCAGAGGCCATACTTATGTCCACTGGTTCATAATAGTGTCTTTCGAAGGTTAGTTGTCTTCGGAAGAACAAGTTCTTCCAAAGCCACTTATACTTCGGAAGAGGCTACTTCTTCTGAGGCTTGAGGACTTCTTCTTTTCTTCATACTTAGGAAGTTGATGTTTTCTCTTTTCTTCTAAGTCTTGATCTTTGGAAGTGAATACTTTGGCTTTGGAAGTTGGAGTTTTCCTTTGGAAGTTGATTACACTTTGTTTTTAGAAGAAATCCTTCTCCTTTGGAAGTTCCACACTTAGCTTCGAAAGTCCTTTATTAGTTGTACCAAAATAGTCTACGTGATTTGGTTTTGGTTGCACCAACCTTCTTTTTGATCCAATAGTATTGTTGTTAAGAACAAAGCAAGACTTGTGGTACAAGGGTACACATAATAAGGGAATGATTATGCTGAAGTCTTTGCTTATATGGCTAGGCTTGAAGCAATCAATATTTTTCTAACATTTGCTGCCTTCAAATACTTTATGGTGTTTCAGATGGATGCTAAGAGTGAATTCCTCAATGGTGATATTGATGAAGAGGATTATGTCTGCCAACGTCCAGGCTTTAAAGATCCCAATTATCCATGTCATCTATGTAACTTGATAAAGACCTTTATGGTTTTCATCAAGCACCAAAAAAATTGTATGAGATGCTCTCTACCTTTCTCCTGAAAAATAGATACACCAGAGCATCCATAGATAAAACTCTATTCATCAAGCATGTTTAATAAGACATCATTTTGGTGCAAGTGTATGTGGATGATATCGTTTTTGGGTATACTAATAAGAGCTTGTGTAAATCCTTTGAAAGTATCATGAAGTCAAATATTGATATGAGTTCAATGGGAAAGATCACTTTCTTTCTAGGGTTTTAAATGAAACAAACTTCTGATGGTATTATCTTAGTGAGATTTCGAGCTACTACTGTGAAGGCTGCTAAAACCCTAATGTCAAAGACAATTTCACTAATTCCTGATCTTGAGGAAAAAATAGTTAATCAATAGTAGTAGTACAAAGACATCATCAGATCTCTCATGTACCTTACAACCTACAAACCAGATATCATGTTTGCCATATGCCTATGTTCAAGATTCCAAGCTACTCCAAAGGTGTCACATCTAATGGCTACCAAGGGAATTCTTAAGTATCTCAAAAGGAAACGTAAGTTAGGATTTTGGTACCTTAAGAGTGCTGACTTCAATCTCTATGGATATACAAATACTGACTATGGAGGATGCAATATTAACAAAAAGTCCACTTTAGGAGTATCTCAATTTCTAGGGAGAAGACTAGTTTCATGATAATGCAAGAAACAAACATATGTCTCCATATCAATAGTTGAAGCAGAATACGTTGTTGCATCAAGTTGTTGTGCTCATTTGTTGTGGATCCAAACTCAACTTACAGATTATGGAGTAACTTTTATGGATACCCCAATTCACATCAATAACAATAGTGTTATCTCCATCACTAACAATTCCGTTCAATATTCAAACACAAAAAACATTAACATCATTATCATTTGATTAAAGATTGTGCAAAAAGGAAAATTATTAAATTAATTAAAGTCCATACAAGTGAACAATATGCTGATTTATTCACAAAGTTTTTGACAATTCTAGATTTAAATATCTTGTATCTACTATGGGATGTCAAATTTTGAATAATTAAATGTTTAAAATTAATGATAATTAATTTTTTAAAGAAATGGTTTTCTTGATAAAATAGGTAAAATAATGTATCTGCCAAAATTTGTAAATCAACACACACACAACACACACACACACACACACACACATATATATATATATATATATATATATATATATATATATATATATATATATATATATATATATATATATAGGTATCCGCTGAATATCAGTAGATGTCTGGGTATCTGCCGAATTATGCAAGTCAGTCGATAACTGGTAATTGTGTGGAAGACTCGTCCGATAGGATTATTTTAGCACATGTATTTGAAAAATATCAGTAGGTCCCACTTCCATCTTCGATATGTAGTGGCACTAAAGAAGTTATTTGAAAAGACTATTGCATCATCTCACACCGTTGATTTTATAGTTACGGTGATAAATTCATATTTTTATATATATTATCCATATCCGTTAACATCAAAGGTTTTCCCACCATTGTCATCTTCAATCTTCCTCACAAAGCAAACCCTTAAACCTTCAATCTCTCAAGTCCTACCCAAATCAATAACTTTCAATGGATGTTCAACCTCAAACCCTAGAATTTTGCCCGAACCACAACATCAACACATCACTTCAACCCATAGGTGATAAGGTTTATGATCATGTTCTTAAATTTCTAAGTAATAGCAATTATGTCTTTGCCATCAAAATTGACCCAGTGATCTACAAGACACACATCAGAGAATTCTGGACCACATGTTGTATACAATGGAAACATGGAGCAAAAGTCATTACGATAGCGAGGATGAAAGCCATCATTTCATGTGCCAAAATTCGTCAATGTTTGAAGTTGACTGATGTCAATGGTGAATCTTCTTATTTCAAAGAATTGGTTAGTGTCTCCTTCAAGGAGATAGGATATGAAGGACCCTTCCCGACATGTACCTTCTCCAAATCACTAGTATATTATAATTGGAGAATCCTCCTTCATATCTTCATACACTGTCATTCTAACAAGTCAGGAGAATGGGACCAAATACCATTGGATCTAGAAGGGGCTATGAATGGTCTAGTCAAACAGTAGAGTTATGATTTTTCAAACTGTATTTTCTAAATCTACGTAAAAATGTAACTCCTGCTATAAAATTTAAAAATTTAATGTACCATATATTTTTACAACTAATTTTACAAGATGAATTTGCGAATAAACTTAAACTTAGTACAGTTGTTCATGCTTTAATAACTTTAAACAAAGTAATATTTTAAAAGTTTATAGCAACTCCAAAATACTTTTCTGGAAAGGTAACTTCCTTGTTTGCTCATATGCTTGAGGTCATTAAGCCACAAGGTGGCAGCATGGAAACACCCACCATTGCTGACGCACACCCTACATCAAAGCCTAAAGCTTACAAACAAAAGCAAACCCCTGAATCTTCTACTGAGAGGATGCAGGCCCCCATATCACCTCCCCTAAAAAAGACAAGACTAGAAACCAAGGTCTTAGTCAAGTCAAAGGTGTTAGCCATACCTAGACAAGGCTCAAAGAAGAAGGTTTCTCTTCCTTCGTCTAAGAAGACCTACACCTAATCCATAAGCCCTCAATTGGAGTCCCAACACTCTATTGGAAAACCAAAAGGGATATCCACATGACTTAGACAACTTTTGATGAAGAAGTTTTTATTAGAAGCTGGTTCACATCCCAAACCATTAGACTTAGCTCCATAATCTCCCATACACATGTCTATCAACCAGGATAATGATGTCCCTACTACATATTAGTATAATCCATTGTCTTCCCCAGTCCATAGAATACAAATAGTAGGTATCAACATCTAACAACATCCTTCATCTCAAGAGGTTGATCCTATGGAGGAAATGATTAATGTAGAAGAGGTTGTCTCTACTACTGATCCATCAATGAATCAACAAGACAGAGAAAACATTAGTATGTCTTCAAACCATAACAACTCACCTTGAGAATGTCTCCTTTGAGTCATTCCTTGAGGAGAGGAATCTAGGGTGCCAAGAAACCACATGTGATGGTGAGGGTGAAGAGGCTCGATCTAGTACCTTATCTCCTAAGGATTCCACATCTGTGGATGAGGGATGTATGAAATGGATAAATGAATTGACAGCCATAACCTTGTGCTTTTTCAATAAATCAATGCCTTACAAACTGAGAATGCAAGTCTTCAAGGTTATGCTAAACAGTCACAGTCCTCGTTGAGAACTATCTACTAAAATATTCACCAGATAAAGCATTTGAAGTAGAAGCACAACTCAAACCTCTACCACTAGAAGCTACGAGAGTGATCATCCTTAAAGAAGAACTTACAACTCTTCAGTACGTTGCTGCAAAGGTAATAGATCTTGAACACAATGTGGAGCAACTTCAAGAGACTATTGACCATCAACGGTCCATCATTCTAAGCATTCAACTTTTAGTACCAAAAAAACCTTTGGATATGCCTTCCTCTCCAAATTTAGTGTCATCTGGAGTCTCATATGATGCTACCAAAAAAAGGGAACATAAGCACATAGAAGCTAAAGATATTCTCCAAAGATTGGCTACTCAAGTTGTACATGTTGCACTATCAAAAGCTGAAGCCAAATTGAATAAGCTTCTTAATAGATATGGTTATGATAGCTTGGAGGAAAAGGAGATGAAAGCTAGAAGAATAATGAAAAGGATGAACCAAAAGGTTCGACTTGGGAAGAAGAAATTAACAGTGATGAAAAGATCTGTCACTTCTACTTCTTTTATACTTTTTTTTAAAGAAAGAGATCTGATGAGGAATCATTAAAGAGAGAGCTCATGCTTGTACTTGAAGCTCATCCAAAGGTATTGCAACACCTGGAAATTTTTAAAGACTCAAAAGAAAGAATAAAAGTGCAAAAAAGGAAGAAACACAATTTAACCCAAGCTGAGGGGCTAAATGTGTCAAAAAGGACAAAAAGAATAAAAGTGGGTGCAAAAAGGTGATGACCGCCCACACCTTCCTACACATTTCATTTCAACCGGATTTTCAGAGAGAGAAAGTAGAGTTTTTGGGTTTTTGAAGAAAAAGAAGAAGAAGAAGAAGAAGGCTAAATTTAAGGTAAGAATTCTTGGTTTTGAGGTGATCTTGTTGGGTTTTAGCATCGGTCACATGCTTATGTGTTTGTGTGTGTTCGGGTGTCTGTGTGTTTTGGTGGGCTTCTAGGTGTTTGAACTTATTGCATATGGGTTTGAAGGAAGACACACTCAAAGTTGTATTAGGTGAGTTCTAGAACCCCATTTTTACATGTTCTAATTGATTTGGGGCTAGAAATGCATGAATAAACATTTTTATAAAATGAGTGTTTACCCGTATGTTTATGTATGTGAGAATGTGGGTGGGGTATGATTTGGGTGCTTTATGATGTTATGATTGTATTGTGTTCATGTTATGGTGCTTAGAATGTTAGAAGTATGCTTAGAATGTTAGAAGTAATCTTAGAATACATTTGAATGATGATTTGGGACTGATTATGATGTTGGTTAGTTAAAGTAGTTGTTCATGCACCTGAAAATGGTCCATGCGCCCAACTGTTAGAATTGACTAAGTGTTGTCCCATGCGCCCCAAAACCCATGTGCCCAAATAGTGTCCCATACACCTAGACTGCCCATGCGCCTAGGCAGTCATGTGCTTGCATAGTACCCATGTGCCTAGAAATTTGCCCTGAAGCCTAAGTGTTGGGTCATGCACCCAAATAGTGCCCATGCACCCAGAATTTTCCCACGCGCCTAAGTGTTCCCATGCGCCTGAAAGGTCATGCGCCTACATAGTGCCCACATACCTAGGACTTAGTTTATTTTTCTAAATTTTGGGAAAAGTGAAGTTTTAGGCTTTAACTTAGGATGTTCCTGGGGTGATGTAAGTTGACTTTATGTTATTGGATGATATGGTATGATATGATGTGTGATGATGTTATTCTTATGTATGATATGTTTCCTTATGTTCCTTATTATATATTATGACGTGAATTTACGTGATGTGATTATGTTAATGAACATAAAGTATTATCTTAACGAAGCGAAAGATTTAAGATAATGAAAGTGGAACATAATGAATGAACAAATGACAAATTATTGAAAGAAAATGTAAGAAGGTTCACAACTCAGTGAGAGTTGTTAGCTCAACTGTGTGTTTACATCGTGCGATCTGGCTAACCCTTAAGGGTTCACACACATGGGAATTAGTCTATGTGACTACGCCATACGTGCGATATGGATCCTTGTCGCTTAACCCTAGATGATATGGTTTTGTGCCCCATAGGGGGGTTAAGCATATGACAGGATCGAGATTGAAGTGAATGATAATAAATGTATGAAAAGTGCGATAAGTACGAAATGTGCGATATGTACGAAACGAACGATAAGGGGAGATAATTAGTATTACCTTGATGTATGTACGATGTATGATCATATGCGATAGTAAAGATATGTTTTAATGAATGGAAGGTGGTATAATGCTTTTATAACACTAGTAGTCACTTAGCAACGTTGACTTTTATGTGTTTCTAGTTGGCAGGTACCGGTTGCTGAGGGTGGCACGGGGTCAGCTACTTGGCATTTTTGGATGACATCCATTTTATGTTGCGATGGTGTTTTT
Organism: Flaveria trinervia; assembly: GCA_025506515.1. NCBI lineage: Eukaryota > Viridiplantae > Streptophyta > Magnoliopsida > Asterales > Asteraceae > Flaveria > Flaveria trinervia. The sequence goes on from CM046455.1 coordinate 62,544,385, forward strand.
GTATTTTAATACGAACAAATGATATTTTGTAATTGATAACAATGTTATATTATTTTGCAAAAGCAATTATTTATATATGAAATGGTTTTAAGTTATTCCTCTGCAATGTTTGAACAAATGTAATGTATATTATATGTTTTTATGTGCGATGATTGACCAGCTATGAGCATCCCGAGGACGGGTCCTTACTGGTATCTTCTAAAGAAGAAGATTTATTACTAAAAGTGCTATTGGAAGCTTCAAAAGAGTTGGATACATTAGTTGTTGATTAAACTAGCAAAAGCACTAGGTAAAAGGCTTCTTCAGCAGATGAATCCTCAAAAAATGGTGGTTTATACAAGAAGCACCCAGATCATGGAAGATGATATCGAAAGGCACGGGGTGACTCTTGAACATGAACCACTCAATTTCATAAACAACTAAAGGACACACCTAAGTTTGAACTCAAAAAATCAACTGAGGTGATATTTAGTCAATCGGATGTTCAAACTAAAACCCGAGTTAACTATAAGGTGAATGCCAAAAAAGATGGTTGAGAAGTCACTAATGATGCTGAGAGAGCTCAAACATCTACCAACCACCCCATGGTAGATAGAGATATAGGGCCAAGTCTCCTGCCAGAGAATCCATATAACTTTAAGAAGCTCATCATCCTCTACCTATCAACAGACTTCCTTTGACTCTTTTGGATGATGGCTCTTGCCTTGGCAGCTTCTTCCTTATCTTCCTCTTTGTTGCCTTTCTTTCTTTGATTACTTCAAGTTCAAGTTTCTTGAGATACTCAAACTCAATGTACTCAAAGGACAAGGGAAGAAGTACATCAGCCTAATAGAGACCTGTGGCACTCAGGTAGTTGATCTTAATGATCTTATTAGTTTTTTTGTGTACCTGGGGTTCTTATGGAGTCACAATCTCCAGCACAGACTTTCTTGAACTGGTCAGAGTGTAGGAATATGTTTGTAGAGCCCTTTCAGTCTCTTTTCCTCTTTGATTTCAAGAAGCAATCTTTGTAGAGAATATTATAGAGGCTGAAGCAGCCAAAGTCTTTCTGCATGCATGTTGCACAAGTACTGAAGAAGAATGCTTCGGAAGTTTCACACATGAAACATAAATATTCTAAGTGTGAAATCTTCCAAAGCCAAGACCAATATCTTCCGAAGCCAAAGATGAAGTCTTTCGAAGCTTCAAAGACAAAGTCTTTCGAAGCTCTACTCCTGAAGACAGTTTCTTCTGAAGAATTTTAGTAACATGCTTTATCTGATGTACTTTTCTATAAAGCTAGACCCCTTTTCGCTACATCTCTGTAAAGTCACCAACTTACATGAGTTGGTGAAAAGGTCCATGCTTTTGGTAACTGTACATTGAGGTCTTGAGTCTGTAACTTTCTACTTCATGTACTTTATCCTTTTTGTAATAGATTAGGATGTGAGCTACGGCATGTCATAGTCACAAAGTCAAAAAGGCAATCTGCCTTTTTGACTCTACAATTGATTTTGTTTTGAACTTAGTCAGTTGTATCCAGCTTGCTTTCATAGTATAGCTTACTGTAGGATGTAGTATAACTATCTCATGTTCTTGTAACTTTATTGATATGCTTTGTAACACTTGTAATAGAACATAGAGAAAACAATATATTGCATTCTTGAAAACCATATACTTGTGCTATTATGTTCTCTCTCTTACATTACTTGTGTTCTTAGTGTCTTACTTGTGGTTAATCCAGTCAACTGTTTGATTAAGTTTTGGTTAATCTCCTCTTTGTGTTGTTGTGTTGTAAGTGACCCCTTCACCGGTCCTACATTTGGTATCAGAGCTAAACAGGCTCTTGATATAAGATCTCACCATCTTAGATCCCTCACACACATAAATACTAAACTTTTCAAATGGCAACCATTTCTAAGACTGATATGGAAACTGGAACCATGAACAAGTCCCCACTGATCACTCTTGATGACTTTGATACCTGGTGCCTGAAAATGGAAGGTTTCATCAGGTCTCTAGACTTAAGAACGTGGGAGTCTGTTGAAAATGGATCTTACATTCCTAGCACCCCCTCTACTACTGGTGCTGGTATGATGCCCGAGGCTGTGACAAACTACTCTTATGAAGATAGGAAGAGAGTAGAGATTGATAGAAAAGCCATGATAGCCCTTCATACTGCTCTTCCAAACTTTGTATACAGCGGTTTCAAGAAGTGCAAAACAGCCAAGCAGCTGTGGGATGCACTGAAACTGATGTATGAGGGTTCCTTTAAAGCCAAGGAGAACAAGAAGGATCTCCTGAAGTAGCAGTTTGAAAACTTCACCTTCAAAACAGGTGAAACTATGACTCATCAATACTTCAGGTATGTTGAGATTGTGGATACCCTTGTGAATGGAGGAGTTCCTCTTGAGAACAGGGACATTGTAAGGAAGTTCATGTCCTCACTTCCTAGGTAGTCAACACACTACTGTGTGGTGATCAAGAGGACTGAGAATCTAAAAACTCTACTCTGATAGAGTTATATGGGATTCTCAGTGGCTACCAGATGGAGATGAACATGCAAAGTTCTTTTGGCAACTCCAATAATCAAATGGGTTCAGCCCTGCACGTGGTTGAAAGGGATAGCATAGAACCCCAACATCATCTCATATGCTACCTGATAACTCACAATGGGTCCTTTTATCACCTTCCCAGAGACACCAAGGGAGAACTTCACCCAAGGTAGCCCATTCCAAGAGATAAGTTCTTCTCAAGCATTTGTGTCTTCTGATGAAAGTTGTGGCAGCTTTCTGTTCACCCTTGAAGACTTGGACTGTATCCATCCAGATGATTTGGAGTACATGGAGATAGTCCAACATATGCTCTTCTCACTCACAGAGCCAAGAAGTTCTACAAGTGGACTGGAAGGAAGTTTCCAAGCAATGCAACTAGTGGAAAGCTTGGTCTGGACAAAGGCAAAGTCAAGTGTTACAACTGTAACTTGACAGGGTGTAAGGCACCTAGAAAAAATGGTGGCCAAACACAGTCCAGACCCAACTACACTGACAAAGCTCCCTAGAATGAGAAGCCAAAGCAGCAGGCTGCTATTGCTGTTGAAGAAGGAAGCTTTGATTGGAGCTTTCTGGTGGAAGATGCTTCTCCAAACCAAGCACTGATGTTAGATCATGATGAAGCCAAGGTATTGGAACATCTCTGTACCCCTGAATGCATTGCTAAAGTAAGTAGATATAGGTCCTATTACTTGGAGATGAGATCTGATCTTGAGTCCTTAAACATTTTAAAAGCTGATTTTAGAAAGTCTAAAAATGATTATAAACTGAAGATAGATGACTTAGAGAAAACAATTTCAGTTCTAAAACATGAGCACACAGATTTTAGGACTCAAATCAAGGATCTCATAACCAAGCTGACTGAGTGCCAGGCCGAGCTTGTGATCAGTAAAGCCAGAGCAGACAAGTGTGTTCTTCAAGAAGAGACCTTCAAGAATATGATATCCTCATCCTTGCACAACAAGGTGTGCTATCAAAACAAACAGGGCTAGGATCAAATGAGATATCTCCCCAACACAATCTTGTCTGTAAGATCTCCAAAGTGTGAAACTTGTGAAGATGAGCTTCCTCTGATAGATCCTTTGAGTGAAGAGGATGAAGAAGTGATAGTGAAGAATTCCTCTGAGAAGAGTAAAGAGGAGGATTCTAAGAAGGGCCACTATCCTTCTAAGGAGAAGAAGAAGACTGTGATGACCAAGTCAATGAGGAAGAACTTGATCAGAAAGTGCAAAAGGAAAGCAAGGAAGGATCAAGAGATCAAGGCTACTTTTGACTCCAAGCAGAAACAAGTGTTTATCTCTACAGGGTTTGAAGTAGTAAAGACTGAAGACATCAACCTAAACTCTTCTGCTAAGAGTTTTGGTTCCTGTTCAAATCATCTCAGTACCAAGAAGAAGACTGATCTGCTGTGTATTGCTACTACACAGCCTGGACCATCAAACTCCAAGAACAGTCCCCAGCCCAAAAGGACTGTCTCAACATCTACAAAGATGAGGGTGGAGAAGGGACGTTACCAAAGTCAGTCTTATTCCCAGCAGAATGCTCTTGGGAAGAAGAAAATGGAGTGTGTTATGTGTGAGAGTACTACTCATCTTGCTAAGGATTGTCCATACAATCCTAAGGGTACTATTCACATGATCAAACCAAAGACTTCCAAGAGTTCTAAAAAGATTCAGGCTTCAGAAGGAAACTCTGTTTTCTTTGGAAGCTCCAAATCAGAGGAGAAGGCAAGTGGAAAATTGCCTTCGGAAGAAACGTTGGTCCTCGGAAGGAAGGAATACTTCCGAAGCACTGAAGTTCGCTGCAATGTCTGTAGAATCTTCCGAAGGATCAGTCATCAATACTTCCGAAGTATCAAAAGCTTCCAAAGTATTGAAGGTCAAGTCCAAGACTCCAAAGGTGGTGTGGAAGTCTAAGAAAGACCAAGTGACTGAAAATTCTCCATCAACAATAGCTCAAGATCCTCTTAGCACAACATAGGATCTATTACTGTTGCATTACCTTCTGTTTCACTTTGTGAGCAAAGAAAAGTAAGGCTTGGGTTTCCAAATGTAACTAATCATTTTCTTTGTGCAGGGACAGCTGAAAAGAAACAAAAATGTCTAGATCATTGACAGTGGCTTTTCCAGGCACATGACAGGCAATAAGTCACTACTCTAGAACTTTGAAAGGATTGATGGAGGGCCAGTTGCCTTTGGAGGAGATGAAGGTGGTTACATTTCAGGAAGGGGCAAGGTCACAAATGGTAAGCTCAGCATTGAAAAGGTAAACTTTGTCAAGGAGCTCGGGTACAATCTTCTGAGTGTATCCCAATTTTGTGATCAGAGTCATAACATGCACTTTACTGAGCATGAGTGCATTGTTCTCAAGCCTGGGGTGGTCATTCCTCATGAGCATATTCTACTTAGAGCCCCCAGGAAAGGGAACATGTACAAGATGATTTGCAAGAAACATTTCCCTCTGGAGAAGTTTCATGCTTCTATCTAAAGCCAATAGTGATGAGTATTTCCTATGGCATAAAAGAATGTGTCATGTAAACTTTAAAAACATGAATAAACTTATTAAGAATGATTTGGTAACTGGAATGCCAAAGAAAGAGTTTACAAGTGATGACCATTGTGTTGCATGCCTGAAAGGGAAGCAACATAAGGTATCTCACAAGCCTAAGGAAAGGAACTCTATCACTACACCCCTACACTTGTTGCATATGGATCTCTTTGGCCCCACTAGTGTAAAGAGTCTAGGAAGGACCTCTTACTGTTTAGTGATCACAAATGACTTTACAAGATTCACTTAGGTCTTCTTCCTTAGAACTAAGGATGAGACACTTGAGATTCTAAAGAATTTCATCTTGAAGATTGAGAATCATTTGATCACAATGTTAAAATCATAAGATGTGATTAGGGAACTGAATTCAAGAACCAAATTCTTGATGCATTCTGTGATAAAAAGAGGTATTACAAGACAATACAGTGCTCCCAGGACTCCTCGGTAGAATGGTGTTACTGAGAGGAGAAACATGACACTGATTGAAGCTGCAAGAACCATTCTATCTGACTCTAAACTGCCCATCACCTTCTGGGCAGAGGCAGTCAACACTGCCTGCTATGTGCAGAACAGAGTTTTAGTAGTTAAGACTCATGGCAAGACTCCTTATGAACTTTGGCACAAGAGGAAACCTTTCATTGTTTTCTCAGGTCATTTAGTTGTCCTTGCACCATCTTGAATACCAAGGATCAAATTGCCAAATTTTTTGAGAAATCAGATGATGGGCACTTCATTGGATACTCTTCCCAAGCTAAGGCTTACAGAGTATACAATCTCAGAACTAGAATTGTTGAGGAGTCAGCCAATGTGACTTTCAATGAACACACACCCTGTGTGGCTGGTTCTGGTCCTGATTGGCTCTTTGATCTTGATTTAGTTACCAACTGTTTTAACAAATCTTGTAAGACTGTTTCAGGATCTACAGAAAATTTAAATTCAGGTGATCCTGATCCAAGATTTGAGCTGAGAAGACCTTCAAGTAACATATCTTCAGCTCCAGTTGGAACTACTTCTGCAAATGAGGTTTCTATCAGCTCCACAATGGCAACTCAACTGATACATCTGGTATGCCTTCAAATTCTAGCTCAGAGGCTCCACAACCAGATAAAGATGCTTCAATTGCAAAAGACAATGATGGTAGTGGTGAAAATGATCAAGACTTTCTTGATGCCGATAACCACTCCATAGATGACAACATCACTGACGTCACACACTCCTTGGATCAAGTCTCTCTTGATAAGTGTGCTGACGTGGTGGGTGAAACTTCTATGCCAGATCTAAATTTGTCTAATTTAGATCTTTCTCAGCAACTTGCTGTGATCCTCCAATCAAGGATCCACAAGTCCCACCCCACCACAAACATCATTGGAGATGTTGTCATAGGGTAAGAACAAGAGGACAAACCCATGAAGCAAATGTTTGTCTCGACTCTTGTTTCTTATCCTAGATAGAGCCAAAGGAAGTTGATGAGGCTCTGAAGGATGGAAAGTTGGGTTGACGCTATGCAAGAGGAGTTGCTTCAATTCAAAAGACAGAAAGTTTGGAACATTTGTCCTCTTCCTCATGGAAGACTACCATTGGTACCAAATGGGTGTTTAGGAATAAGAAGGATGATAGAGGCATTATCATCAAGAAAAAAGCTAGACTAGTTGTTCAAGGATATACACAAGAAGAAGGAGTTGACTATATAGATGTCTTTGGTCCTTTAGCAAGACTAGAAGCTGTTAGGATATTCCTGGCATTTGCTTCATCCAAGAACTTCAAGGTCTTTCAACTTGATGTGAAGTGTGCTTTTCTTTATGGAGTGATTGATGAGGAGGTATATGTCAAACACCCACTTAGTTTTGTAGATCCTGATCACCTGATTATCTCTGCAAGCTTGACAAATCTCTTTATTGGCTGCATCAGGCACCCAGGAAGTGGTATGAGACACTATCTGAATATCTTTGGAAACACAGATACAAGAGAGGTACTATAGATGGAACTCTCTTCATCAAAGGACAGGGAATTGACATATTGCTAGTTCAAGTATATGTGGATGACATCATCTTTGGTTCAACTAATCCAAAGCTCTGCAAAGACTTTGAGAAGCTGATGAAGGACAGATTTGAAATGAGTGCCATGGGGGTACTCAATTTCTTTCTGGGAATTCAAGTGAAGCAAGTTGAATATGGCATCTTCATTAGTCAGTCAATGTATGTTCAGGAGATACTCAAGAGGTTCAACATGACTAATTGTAAGATTGTTAAGACACCCATAGCTAGGAACCACTCTCTTGGACCTGATCTTGAGGGGGGTTGTAGATGAACACTTATACAGGGCTATGATTGGGTCTCTTATGTATCTTACTGCTAGCAGGCCTAATATTATGTTTGCCACTTGTATCTATGCAAGATATCAAGCCAACCCTAAGATGTCTCATCTTATCACTATCAAAAGGATTCTAAGATACCTTAAGGTGCTTCAACACTTGGTTTATGGTATCCTAAGAATCCTGACTTCAATCTGTACGCTTACACAGATAGTGATTATGGTGGTTACAACATGAATGCAATGTCTACATATGGGGGATGTCAGTTTCTGGATGGAAGGGTTGTCTCATGGCAATACAAGAAACAATCATGTGCCTCTGCATCAACTGCTGAAGCTGAATACATTGCTGCTGCAAGCTGTTGTGCTCAAGTGCTTTGGATTTCAAATCAGATGCTAGACTATGGGTTCGGCTTCAAGGAGACTCCCATTCACATAGAAAACAATAGTGCTATCTCAATCATAGAAAATCTTGTGCAGCACTCAAGGACCAAACACATCAACATCAGGTATCATTTAATAAGAGATAATTATGAAAAAGGATTAATTAAACTAGTCAAAGTTCACACAGATGAACAATATGCTGATTTGTTTACAAAAGTTTTTGATGAACAGAGATTTAAATATATTGTATAAGCTATTGGGATAATTAACTTTGACTAGGTGTTTTTCTTAAAACCAATTCTTATTATTTCTTAAAATGTGTGTGTCCTAAGTTGTCTAGTTTTTCAATTTCATAAGCTATTGTTTTTCTTTGGATGAAAATCTTTTGAAGACTTTCCTTAGATTTATGAAAATTTTGATCCTTTAGAAGTTATGTTTTTAACTTCGGAAGAAATTAATGCTTTTAAAACAAATAACTACCCAAGTATTTGCCTTCGGAAGAAATTTCTAAAATATCTTCTGAAGCTTAAAATTTTCTTTGGCACTTATATGTTTTCAAAGACCTTTTCTTCCGAAGCAAATTAACTCTTGGAAGTTTTGTTCTTGAACAAAATTTTCAACTCTTGTTTTTCTTCCGAAGTCAAAATTTCACAACTCTTAGGAAATTCTTCCGAAGTCATTTAGCTTCGGAAGCTTTTTCATTAAAACTTCCTAGGATAATTTACCTTTGGAAGCTTTTAACTTCCAAGAAAACTACTTTTTGAGCAAAAGTAAACTACTTTTTCAAAGGTGGGACCGACATTCGGATTGTAAAGTTTATCCTCTTTAATTAAACTTTATCTGAAATCCTTTTCACATATAAACCTAACGGTTTCCCCCTCTTTCTATCATCTGCTTCTTCCTCCAAACATAACCCCAAAATTTCTCTCTGAAATTACTTTCTCTCATCTTTTTTCATCCTTAAGCTACCTCATAATGGCCAACCCTGTTCACAGAAATGACCCGAACTTTTCCATGCAGTTACACAGGCAACATAACCAGGTTGCTCTGTTAAGCTTTGAGAAAGATCCTCATTTCTCAGAGGTTTGCCGTTTCTTAGCTTTGTCCAACTACTTCACCTCCCTAACCATTGATCCTCCACTCTATGAGGATCATCTGCTCGAATTCTGCAGACCTGCCAAGAGGTCATAATGGATGGGGAGAAGGCACTGTCTGCCATAGTGCAGGGGAGAACAGTCTTCATCACTCCGACTATCATCAACTTGCATCTTCAGTTGGATGATGAAGAAGGTGAGGTGTTCTTCCAAAGAAACTATGAATCATTCTTTTGAGCAGATGGGGTATGAGGGAGATTACTCTGTCAAGACCTTCAGGAAATGGAAGGTCTCATCCTAATGGAGATTCCTTCTCTATGTGGTTATCCACATCTTATCAAACAAGATGGTGGATGAGACCAGATTCCTAAGGATCTCTCCTTCATTATCCATGGAATGATTCAGGGGGTCAAGTTCAGGTATTCTCAATTTTTTTAAACTAATTTACTTGCAAACTTAGACTCCTTAGTTCCTAGATATGTCCAGTACATTCTTAACTATGAACTGGGCTCACAGTTAAGGGGAACATGTAACATTCTTAAACTGGGACAGATGAAGGCCGACATCTTTAAAATACTAAGAAAGCCCACTATTGGCTTCTCTGGGGTAGAAACAGCCCTGGTCCTAAAAATGTTAGAGCTCATTGCTCAAGGTGATAACCTAGCAGCACTAGCTAGTGTTGAACCCACACCTGCTACATCCCAACCACCTACACTGCCACAAATCACCCTCACCTACCAAAGAAAATCCAAACGAACCCTTGCTCAGACTATTCAGACTATGAAGGCCCCCGTACACTCACTAATACAGGAGGAAGTGGACACTAGAGCTCCCATTTCTCCTGAGGAGCAGACCACTCCCATCTCTTCAAGAATCAGTGCTGAGGTTCCTCATGCTTAGTCTGATGAGCTCATTAGCCATCTCTCCCAAACTACCTTAAGCCATCACTCTGAGTCTCAACACTCAGGTGATCAACCTTCAAGGACAGTTACCATCCCCAGCCTTTAGATCTCAACCAACATATCCCTAAACATGACTTCTATAATGAGAAGATTTAGGTTTTAGTGCGTATCATGATTCTCTCTTCTTTTCCCCTACTCAAAGAGAGATGAGTGCTCCTGAGTCTCCTACTTCTAGCCTACATCAGTCACCTACTACTGAGGTGGACACTTCTGAACTTGTTCAGGATGTCCATATGGAAGAGGCTCACACTTTTGAAAGTGATTCCATCATTAAGACCTCAACCATGGCAACTCAACCCATTGACATCTCAACTGAGATTGCCAGTGAGCAGAGGAAATCCAGCAGCCAAGAACCTGAAGCTGGTGGTGAGAGTAAGGACTTTGGTCCAATAATCTCATCCCCCAATGATTCTTCTGATGAAGATGAGGGGAATTTACAACTAAAGGTGCAAAAAATATCTCAAACATGCACCTATTTAGTCTCCAAGGTTAGTCACCTTGAATCTCAAGTGACTACCTTGCAGAATAGGTCAATGATTAACAGCTTAAGATTTCATATCTTAGGAACAACTAGCTGGGAGACCTTTAAAAAGAGCTCAACCAGGAACACAAGAACCTGTGGATGTGATTGACCTAACTCCTGGCTCACCTATGCAAGTGGGTGATGCTACCAAAAAGGGGGAGAAAGTAATTACAGTTACAAAACCTAGGAGTTCTTCAGAGAGAATGAACATTGAGGACTCACCATCCTCACTTACAATTGTGCATTCTCAGCAACCTCCTCAAATTCACATTCATGTGGACTACATAGACTCCTTCATACAAAGTCTGTTTGAGGAAGGGATACCAAGGGCCGTGTCATCTCCACCATCTTCCAATCACATCATTCGGTGGAGGTATGACAGCAATAGGAGAGACCTAATCATCATAAAGGTTCAAGGACAACAGAGATCTTCAATTTTCAGATCCTGAACTATTATGACAGTTTGGATTTAGTCAACATGTCACTTGTCATTCCAAGCCAATCAAGACAAGCTGATAAGTTGACTCAAAGAATCCAAGACAGGATCACTATAGAGTTTAGCCTAAAAAGAAGGCTGTGGGAATCAGGTAATGTCATCGGTCAACTGGATGTCGAGGCAGACCCTAAGATTAGCTTCATAGGGAAAACCTTGACTGAAGGCCCAGTGACAGAATCTGAGAGCCCAGTCTTATCACCAACAACTGCTGTAAAGATCAATGCCCTTTTTGAGACACCTTCTGGTGAAGGCCATTCTCAACCTCTCTTTGGCCAGAGCTTAGAAGGTGTATCAAGCAATGAAGGCCAAAGCTCTCTCCACCCTGAGTCACAAAGGTCTTTGAGTGACAAAGGGAAAAGAAAAATTACATCTGAGAAGATTGAGGAGGAGAAGAGAGAGAGGAAAAGGAAGCTGAGGGGAGAAAGTTCCTCTTTTGGGTTTGCAAGACTCATGGGGACTACAATCAGGGCTGCCCCCAGACTAGATACTCAGAATGATGAGTTAAGGGCAGTCAGGATATACTATCTGCAGACAATGATCTATGACATAGACAATGTCATCTCTCTCCCCCTGGAGGAGTTAAATGAACTGGTTGACCTGGAAAGGTCAAGGGAAAAGGAGGCAGAAGATGCAGAGCTTCTAGTACAAATCAAAGAAGACAAAAGAAAGAAAAGATTGTACAAGCATGTTCCTACCCTCTCCCCAGTTCAAAGAAGCCCTACATATGAGGATGTGGTTCAACAAGAACCTTAGGTAGATAAATAAGAAGAAAGGATCAAGATGATCAACTACCTGAGTGCCACAAGCCTCTATCAGGCAAAAGCACTTCTTACCTTGTCTTATGACTATGTTGAGTTTGAGTATCTCAAACAACTTGAACTTGAGATAGTCAGAGAAAGAAAGACAACTAAAAGAAAGCTGAGGGAAGAAGCTGCTAAGTCAAGAGCCATCATCCACAAAAGCATGAAGAAATCTACTGACAGGTAGAGGATGATGAGCTTCTTGAAGCTGTATGGATTCTCCGAAAGGAGACTTGGCCCCATGTCTCTATCCACTATAGGTGAGCATATCAGGGTGATCAAGCAGAAGATCAAGAGTGAAGAGCTGGTTGACTTACATTCTCCTCCAAGTCAAGCCCCACCTGAAGTGGAGGTTAAGGTTGAACAACCAGAGACATCACAACCTGGACCTCCTGCTGAATCTCAGCAGGCTTCATCTTTTGATCCACAGCAGGGTCAGACTCACTCTCAATCTGAACTGTGAGAGTAGAAGACGCAACTGAGAAAGACAATGAAGATCAATCCGGTACTACAGGCCAGCCTTCTCAGTTAAAAGTTGTAAAGAGAAAGAAAAGGATGGCATCTAAACCAAAGCTAAAGAAGAAGAAGAAGACTACATCCTTTTCTAAACCTCAGGGTGAGTCAAAACATCCTAAGGATGTGCAGCCAGAGGATGCTCTATCATCTCCCATTCCAATAGCTCCTCTTGCATCAGAAAGACCCATACTGTCTTGGACATACACTACAAATCCATAAATGTGGCATGTCATCAGAGATCATGGCATTGAGAATGTCTACACTTGCAAGACATGTTTTAGTTGCCTCTACATGATCTCTTTGACATGAGAAGATACTTTGATAGTCTGAAGGACCCTGATCATCTTATGAAAAAAGGGCTGGTTATCATCCTGATGAGGACTGTTGATATCTGAAGTCTTCAAGAGTTTTGGTAACACCAGCCTAGGGGGAGTTTGTAAAGAATATGTATAGAGGCAGAAACGACCAAAGTCTTTTTGCATGCATGCTGCACAAGTACTAAAGAAGAATGCTTCAGAAGTTTCACACATGCAACAGAAATATTCTAAGTGTGAAATCTTCCGAAGCAAAGACCAATATCTTCTAAAGCCAAAGATGAAGTCTTCCAAAGCTTCAAAGACAAAGTCTTCCGAAGCTCTACTCCTGAAGACAGATTTCTTCCGATGACTATTAGTAACATGCTTTATCTGATGTACTTTTCTATAAAGCTGGACCCCTTTCCGCTGCATCTGTGTAAAGTCACCAACTTACATGAGTTGGTGAAAGGGTCCATGCTTTTGGTAACTGCACATTAAGGTCTTGAGTCTGTAACTTTCTACTTTATGTACTTTATCCTTTTTGTAATAGATAAGGATGTGAGCTATGGCATGTCATAGTCACAAAGTCGAAAAGGCAATCTGCCTCTTTGACTCTACAATTGATTTTTTTTTTAGTCTAGTCAATTGTATCCAGCTGGCATTCATAGTATGGCCGACTATAGGATGTAGTATAAGTATCTCATGTTCTTGTAACTTATTGATATGCTTTGTAACACTTGTAATAAAACATAGAGAAAGTAATATACTGTATTCTTGAAAACCATATACTTGTGCTCTTGTGTTCTGTCTCTTACATTACTTGTATTTTTAGTGTCTTACTTGTGGTTAATTCAGTTCACTGTTTGATTAAGTTTGGTTAATCTCTTCTTTGTGTTGTTGTGTTGTAAGTGACCCCTTCACCGGCCTGCAATCTTGCATCATCTTCTCCTTCTTCTCTTTTGACAATTTCATGTCACCCAATTCATTTAATTCCTCTAAGGGGAGGCAGATGATATCATTAAGATCATAGTTCCTGGTCTGCAAGTAAGTAATCTCGACTGCCCTCAACTCATCATCTTGAGTGTTTGGTCTGGAAGCAGCCCTAATTGCAGCTTCCATGAAGCCAGCAGACCCATCAGAACAACTTTCTCCCCATAGCTTCCTTTTCATCACTCTCTCCTTCTCCTCCTTAATCTCCTTAGGAGTCATTTTCCTATTCCCTTTGTCACTCACAGACCTTTGTAACTCAAGGTGGAGAGAGCGTTGGCCTTCATTGCTTTGAGTGGCATCCATGCTCCAGAAAGGGAGAGGTTGAGATACACCTTCACCAATAGGTGTCTCATCAAGGGAATGGGTTTCTGAAGCAGTTGTAGGTGTGACAGGGCTCTCAGGTTCTATCACTAGGCCTTTAGTCAAGGTTTTTCCTTTGAAGCTAATCTTAGGGTCTGCCTCAACATCCAGTTGACCAATGACATTACCTGATTGCCTCTATCTCCTTCTGAGGCTGAACTCTTTAGTAATCCTGTCTTGAATCCTTTGAGCCAACTTGTCAACTTGTCTAGATTGACTTGGGTTGACAAGTGGCATGTTGATAAGGTCAGACCTTCATAGTAGTTCAAGGTCTGAAAATTGAAAATTACTAGTTACCCTTGAACTCTTTGAAGAATAAGGGCTCTTCTGTTAGCATCATACATTCACCCTATGATGTAGTTAGAAGTTCCTTGAGGTGGAAATGAGACAGCCCTTGGTATGCCTTCCTCAAAAAGAATCTAAAGGAAGGAGTCCATAGAGTCCATATCAATGTGAACTTGAGGAAGTTGCTGAGTGTGGACAGTTGCAAGTGAAGATGGTGAGTCCTCAAAGTCCATGCTTGTGAAGAACTCCTAGGATCTATGATTTTAATGACTTTCTCCCCCTTTTGGTAGCATCACCCTCTTGCATAGATGAGTTAGGAGTTAGGTCAATCACATTCACAGGTTCTTGTGTTCCTTGTTGAGCTCTTCTTAAAAGTCTCCCAGCTAGTTTTTCCTTGAGATAAGAAATCTCAAGTTGCTGCTCATTGACCCTTTTATGTAAGGTAGTCACCTGTGATTCCAAGTGACTAACCTTAGAGACTAGATAGGTGCATGTTTTTGATAATTTTTGCACGTTTAGTCTCAGATTCCATCTTCTTCATCAGAAGACTTATTGGGGGATGAGATAATTGGACCAAATCAGTTCCCCACCAGCATGGTGTTCTTGGCTGATGGTTTTTCTCTACTCACTGACTACGTCAAATGGAGTATTAGTGGCCTAAGTTGCCATGGTTGAGGTCTTAAAGATGTAATCACTTGCAGAAGTAAGAGCCTCTTCCATATGGACCTCCTGTTCAGAAAATCCACCTCTCTTTTTGAGTGGGGGAAGAGTAGAGAGACTTATGATACTCACTGAATTCCAAGTCTTCATCATCATAGAAGTCAAGGCTGGGGATTGGCTGGTTGATATCTAAAGGCTAGGGATTGGCTGGTTGATATCTAAAGGCTGGGGATGGTAACTGTCCCCTGAAGGTTGTTCACTAAAGTGTTGAGACTCTGAGTGAAGGCTTAAGGTTGTTGGGCTATGAGCTCATCAGGCTGAGCATAAGGAACCTCAGCACTGATTGGTTTGTTCCTCAGGGTAAGTAGGAACTCTGGTGTCCACTTCTTCTTGTGTGGGTAGTAGTATGAGGGCCCACATAGACTGGGGAGCTTGTGTAAGGGTTCGTTTGGTTTTTCTTTTATAGCAAGGTTATATGTGGTTGTTTTGGTGGTTGAGAGGTAGAAGGTGTGGGTTCAACACTAGCTTGTGTTGCTAGGTTCTCACGTTGAGCAATAAGCCCTAACTTTTTGGGGACAAGGGTTATTTCTACCCCATAGAAGCCAACAGTTGGCTTCTTCAAAAATCTAAAGATAATGCTTCGTCTGTCCCAATTTAAGAATATTACTTGTTTCCCTCAACTGTGAGCCCATTTCATAGTTAAGAATGTGTTGAACATATCAAGGAAACATATAATATTCTAAGGAGTCCAAGTTAGCAAGCAAATTTGTATAAACAAACTGAGATTACCTGAACTTGATCCCTTAAACCATCCCATGCACTATGTTGGAGAGATCCTCAGGAATCTGGTCCCAACCCCCATGCTTGTTGGACAAGCTGTGGATGACCACATGAAGTACATACTTCTATTGGGAGGATACCTTTCCTTTCCTGAAGGTCTTGACAGAGAAATCTCCTTCATAGCCATCTACTCAAAGGTGTGATTGACAGCTTCTTTAGGAAAGGACAATTCACCTTCCTCATCATCCAACTGAAGATGGGTGTTTATGATGGCTAGAGTGATGAAGATTGTCCTCACCTGCGCTGTGGCAAACAGTGCCGTCTCCTCATCCATGATAACCTCTTGACCGGTCTTCCAAAAATAAGGTAAATAATCCTCATAAAGAACATTATCAATGGTAATGGAGGTGGAGTAGTTGGACATAGCCAAAAATCAACAAACCTCTGAGAAATGAGGATCTTTTGTCAAAGTTTAATACAACAACCTGATTGTGTTGTCTATGTATAACATCTCACATTTTTTTCTTAATTTAAAGGTTAAGTGTTATGTTCTTGTAAGGGCTATTTATGAAATGTGAGGGGCTATTCATGCTTGATTTATTGTTTAATTTAAAGTTTCTAAGTTAATTAAATAATAACAATAGTTGTAATAATAATAACAAATATAATAATATAATAATAATACTAATACTAATGCCAATAATAATAATGAAAAAAATAAAATAATAATAATATAATAATAATAATAATAATAATAATATAATAATAATAATAATAATAATATTGATAATAATGATTCTTTAAGGGCACTAATCTTAAAAAGGTTTTAAGATTAAGTTAGGGGGTTATTGCCAATTCTAAACTTAATATTAAGGTTTGTGCATAAAATATTGTTAGGATTGTGTATTGAACGAAATACTAACTGATATACGTGTATACCGAATCAAATAGTGCGGCATCCTCTTTGATTGGCAATCCAATCAGTGAGAATGCACGTAGAAACAATTATAGATTGAATCTAAATGTTAAGAATGATTGGGAATCAATCTAGTGCAATCTATGAACTTGGAACAGGTTCTTAGAGGTCTCTGGACGGCTAGGGTACGATTTAGTACGTAGGTATTCGAAGTTTTGTTTTTCCACGATTTAAGGGGCATTTATAGGTTAGGGTTTCTTATTCGGGCGACCGAACCATTTGCATGGTTCAGTCATGCGATTGAGTCATGCGGTTGATCAATTCACACGACTGAGTGTTCAGTCGTGCGATTGAGTCAATCTCATGTTACAATCATGCGACTGATCCAATCTCCTGGTTCATCCGTATGACTGGTTCATTTGCATGAAGTTGTTCATGCGTATGGTCCATTAGCATGGGCTAATCGCATGAGAACTTCATATGATTTAGTTTGAACATGTTTCACAATCATTAATTGACTTAGATTTATTCAAACAACCTCAACCTATATGGTTAGTTCAATAAGCGTTATTACATACCAAGCAATGAAATATTCAACATTATAAGCACAACCACACATTGTATTCATTAAGTACCCATTCAATTACATATGTGTAAGAGAATAAAGACATTTTACATTAAGTTCAGAAACTAGGGGCACATGTATCTACAAACTCCCCCTTGGACCTAGTTTCATCTACTGTCTTACATCCTTCATAAGCTCCTCATACTTCTTGTACTTCTCTTCTCTTGTGACTCCTGCATGTATTTCAAAAGCAAAGCAGAGTCGTATCACATTCTGAAATTTTAGAGCTTGTACAATATCCTGCGAGTCATTGAAAAGTGGCCACTTGTATAATGTGTAAACATCATCGAATGACAAGTTAGTAAGCCACATGGGATCAAACACCCTGATAGTTTCCATACTAACATTCTTGTTCAATACTATGACTGCCTCTCTTATTCTCCAATTGTAGTGCCACCATTTGAAGTGTGGAGTGAAGTCCTGTGGCATTTTCCGTAGAGGGATCTTAGACATTGTGCGTGGAGGACTCCACATCAGCACTATTTTCGGTTTTCCAGTTATGGCATCAACCTCAGATCGTCTAATATACCCGTTGGTTGTTGAGGTTTGAAGTTGACCCATCTGGTGTGGTACTCTCTTTTTAAAGCTGATTCAAACCATCCTGACATCTTACGAGGGTCAGCGTATAGCAATTTCAGCTTTGCTAACTGGTTAAGCTCAAAACCAGGAAGAGTCTTCAGAGCGTGTGGGAATCTGAAGTACTCAATCCCCTTCTCACGTTGAACTACATAAATGTTGAGATCTTCAAAATATGCCCACGCTATGATTTTGCCCGACACCTTGTGATGTTTCTTCATTTTGTAAAGCTTGGTGTAGACAGTTGACGTTGGAGCACTACATTGGGCTCTTATTTCTTCAAAGCATGCAGCTCATTTAGCCTTTCTGATGTTGACTTCAGCGTCCAAGGCTTGGGCCTGCTCTTTATTCTTTTCCGACTCTTCTTCCGTTTTATCCAGAGTCTCAAAAGAATCACTGACAAGAGTGTCACCCAGATTGGGAATGACATTACCCTCATTGTCAGTGTATTTTGGATAATGTTGATCCGTGACATCTTCAACCTCGATCTCATTAACATCATGAAGCTCATCGTCACTTTCCCCTTGGACTGTAGGAGCATCCTTCATAATCTCGTCAGGATTTAGTCGGAACAATTCGGCGAGTTACTCGTTGGTGAGATCATGAACTATCTCTCCTTCTTTAGGAGTGTAATTCACCGATCTCCTGACTATCCCCTTGCAGATCACGAATCATTCTGAGTTGAGTCTTGATCTGTTGGAGGGGAGCAACATCATATTCATCTCCTTGAAAATTTGGATCTGCTTGATTTAAAACATGTAACACATCAACCATTAGTCAACAATCAAAGCAGTAAACATCAATAATAAATATAAACATTAATTACATAACATTAATCCAAAACTTCAATTACAAATTGTTTTTTTCAAGTACATAAATATCTAAACATTACTTTTACCTTGAATAGCTGGCGCATCAGTAGGATCGGCAGAAGATGATGGGGCTCCTTGGTCTTGATTTCTCTTTGTGCGCCTCTCTTGACCTTGAGCTGAGGTAGATGCAGCTGCATCTCCTTCTTCATCATCATCATCACCAACATCATCATTTTCTCCTCCACCAGTATCAACACCATGATCATCATCATCAGCATCATCATCATCTCCATCACCTTCTCGGATCTTTAGAGGCTCATCTTTGGATCCCTTCAGTGTCAGTATAAGCTTCTTGTTTAGGGCCTCTATATCATGTATCCTCTATACTGAGGATGTATGCATCTCTCTCAGCTCTATGATCTTTTGGCTCTAAGCCTCAATCCTCTGAATGGATGAGGCATGTGTCTCATACAGCTCCTCAATCTATTGGCTCTGAGCCTCGATCCTCTAGGCTTGGGAGACATTGAGCTCCATCAGCTCATTAAGCTGAGAGGCTCTCTGTTCATCCGTCGCCAGCAGCTTCAGCACTAACCGGTTAAGGTTAGCCAGCTGCTCCTCCAACCTGACAGATGGGTAAGAGGATCCAAAAACAGGTGGGACCTATGATGAGGTCCTGGCTCCATGGCTAGTGGTGGTGGTAGTGGATGTAGAGAAGATTGGGGGTGGTATAGATATGGATGCTTGTGGATGAGCTTTAGTGGTAGTGGATGGGAAGTGGGTAACTGGTGGAGTGGGTGTGGTAGTGGTGTATGAGGTGGTAGTGGTGGTGGGTGGAATGGTGGTAGTGGTGGTAGGTGATGTGGTAGCAGTGGTGGTGGTAGTGGTGGAGGATGTGGCTAAGGTAGTGGCTGGGGTGGTAGAAGAGGCCAAAGTAAACTTTAGTCGCTTCCCCTTCTTACCGTAGGGGTGAGCCATCGTCTTCCTCTTTGTGCCTCTCGACATTGAGGCTCCCCTAGGCTGCTGGGCGGGTCCGGGGCATATGAGGGATCTGAATCAGCAGCAGCCTCCCCGAACTACCCTGGGCTTCCACTAACCGCCCTCAAACCTCTCTCTATGGCAACCATCCGGCTGCCCACAGTCCTCGTGAGAGGCTCTTCATCACTCTCTGCCTCCTCATCTGGAGGACAAAAGTCATGGTGATAGCTGGCAGAAGTGGCATCAGTAGGAGGTGGAGAAGTAACATGAGTAGTGGGGCCCCTAGTAGGAGCAGGCCTAGAGTCTCTGCCAGTATCAACGTCATCGTCGGAGTCGTCAGATGGAAGAGCAATTTGCTCAACATCTGAGTCACTCTCCTCATGGGCCACTTTTGCCTACCTGGCGCCACGTAATCAACCTTGGCCAGATGCCTGAAGAGTCTCTTCACAGGGGGCTTGACTTGCTTCCCCCTGTAGACCTTCATGCGGCCCAAGGTTGTATCATCCATAATCTCCAACGCCACAACATCGTGGCTATCCTTGGGCAAGGCAGGTAGCTTCTCATCAAAAATCATCTGCAAGAACCTTGGATACATGCAGAAACCCTCCTTACCCTTAGCCCCCAGATTCTCTATCAAGTAAGAGAATATCATGCTCGAGAAGCTGAAAGGGTGGTTCAGAACCAGTGCCAGGCACTTAAGGATGACATGTGCTAAGTACTTGTACCGGGGACACAGGTTGCTCTTGTTGAGCATTCCGGCATTGATATCCCCAGCGTACTTCATCCTTAGGAAGCACCCTCTCACTATCAGAGGGTGAAGTCTGGTAAGGTGATCAACATCATCACCCAAAGCAAGTACACGTCGTATATCCTCAGCAATGACCTCGATAGCCTAACCAAAAATACTACTGCGAATGTTCTATGACTCATGTGCACGGTCAACCAATGCCCCTTCCTAGAAGGCCTACTGAATAGACCTAAAGGGAGTGCATGGTGTGGATATAGCCTTGTATATCCTGGATCTCTTAAGGAAAGCAATGATCCTCGCAAACTCGACACCATTCCGAGTAGTGGCATCTATATGAGCACATATGTTGTGCTTGGGGTTGATGGACCACCTGTCAGCCATAGATCTGTAATACAAGACAAATAAACATTAGATCACCACATATCAAAAATTAGTCCTAATTAACCTGGTTGAGTTTAGTTTGGTTTATCATGCGATTGAACCATGCTGTGTTCAGTCGGTTGACCTCGCATGCGAGTGGGTTCAATCAAGTGACTGAGCCTGCAATGGTTCAGTCGGCCGATTGAGCTCATTCGTATTATCGATTCGGCCGATTTAATCATTCGACCAGCTCAATCGTGCGATTGGAGTTCATCTGGGTGTCTAGTCGCATGACCCACTGTTCGTTCAACTGAAATTCGAATTTGAACCAAATCTTGAAATTAGATGTCGTGTATTCGTTCCATAGACTCGCAATCATTATACTAATAACCTAATAACCTTGATTTTAACATTTTGCATAGTTTAGTTAGGTTATTAGTCCATTCTCAGTGTCAGTTCTTGTAAAGGCCGAGAATCACAAATTAGGGCTCAAACCAAATAAACGTCGGTTACACAACACCGCATTGTACCTGTATAACAAGTAGAGATCATCAGAATATTGAAATTAGGGGTGAAAATCGGTCAGTGAAAATTTCGGCAGAGTAACTGTTACTCTGCTGATCTCTGCTGATCGCATAACGGTACAGTGAAAACTCATCCGTTACTCTGTACCGTTACTCTGCTCAATCTGATATGACATTCGGGTGAATGGTTCATACTCATGTGCCATTCGGCTGTCTAGTGGATAAGTATGGTCCATTCGTACGGTTGGTCCATACTCATGGTCTAGTCGTGTGATTGGATCATACTCTTGATTTTGACTTTATGACCATTCCACGCTTAAACCCTTTGATTAGACGTTTTAAGCACTCGATCATCTCAGACATGATCATTTTAATTTAGAAAACTTTTGATCACCTCAGACATGATCCTTTTAAAACAATTTGTCACCTCAGACGTGACCCGTTTACTTTTGAAAACACGTGTGGTCACCTCAGACGTGACCCTTTTAGGTGATTAAAACCCCTATTGAATTCCATGGCGTAGTCCGATATTTAACAAACTAAACTGATGAAATTTAAACATAATAAAAGAAATAAACTGAATTACAAAACTAAAACTTGTTTTTTCATTTTGTGTGAGGTGGAAATCCTTGGATAGAAATCTTATAGATTCATTTCCTGAAAAGGCAGCTTCAATTCATTTTGACCATAAATGGACCAATTCAATTCGGAATCATATAGGCAAGTCAAATCATTCCGGACATGTTATCAACACCTTTTGATGCTCGATTCTTGTTTTTCATATAGAGTCGTTAGAAAGTTTAGGAAATCATACTAGTACTATTAGATCCACACATTGATTTGGACTTTCAAGAATTGTAGCCACGATGATTGTCAGTATACTGGTCCTCTTAAATCCATACACAGACTTTTGACACAGATTGGTGATAGTTTAAGGTTTGATTATATCAACAAGCATTTGTGGATCCCACACTTATATGGTAATCAACATTTCTCAGGAGATTTTTGAGCAGTCTTAGGGTAGTATTCAAGAAGAAACTATTCTTAGAACTTTCAAATAGAAGCTAAGCTTCAGGTTAGTGCCACCGCACAGCAGAGTGGCGGGCAAACAACAATGAATTCTAGAATATATAGATTATGCTTATCCTCAGGTTAGTGCCACCGCATAGCAGAGAGGCACACAGCTTATCTTCTTGTTTGAGCAATTTTATTCTTTTTGCACAGATCTCACCAACAACATAGGTTATTAGTTTGATTGCTTTTGCATTTTTTCATGTGCTTTTGCTTATATTTTAGTCTTATGCTCACATTTGTGGCGTTTATTCTGCTCGTCACCCCTTACTGGAATTTTGTTGATTGTTTTAACCAGGGATAAGATGATAACCCACAGCTTGTTGAACAACTTAGCTTGTTCTTGTGATCACCAACAAGTTCTAATCATCTATTGTGTTGAATTTCTGACATATCATCTGTGATCTAGCAACCTCTAGGTCTACTTTCTTTGTGTTACCTTAGTAGTAGCTAGTTTTACTATCATTTTTCCTTTTATATTGCTCAGACTACACATACTTATACTTTGAATTTTGCATCTTATTCAATATAACCTTTTAAAGTCCCAATTGGTTTGTTCCTTTGTACTATCATTTTCCAACGTCGTTGAATCGGTATCACATATACGATCTAGTTTCTATCAGCTAGCCTCTCCTCCTCCCTCGTCCTTTTTTTGTAATGTTACTTCCTAAACCTATTCTCCCCCTAAAATTCTAAAACTGTAAACGATCTACATTTTTAGAATTTTACTAGGCAAAGAAATAGCATTAATTTAATTAAGTACTAAAAATAAATTAGATAAATAAATAAAATAAAAAATAAAAATAAATGGACTATACGCATCGGACTACACATGGTTATCTTCAGGAATTACATCACTTTTCTTTTTAACGCCGTTGACCTCTAACAAATATAGAAAACATGGTTTATCAAAAGCCTTTGTATAGAGGTCAGCGCGTTGAAAATCAGTATTTATTTTAACCACATCGATTAGGTTCTTTTCAAATTAGTCACGTATAAAGTAATATTTTATACAGATGTGTTTGGTCTTAGGATGTTGGACCGGAGTTTTAGTTGCTACAATTGCAGCAGAGTTATCAACAAAATAGGAGTAGAAGACAAATTCAAACCGTAGTCCAGCATTTGCTGTTGAATCCATATGATTTGCGAACAACAACTTGCAGCAACAACGTATTCGGCTTCGCAGGTTGACAGAGCAACCGAGGTCTGCTTCTTATAATGCCAGGTCACTAATCTCCTCCTAAAGAATTGGCATCCTGCTGATGTAGACTTGTAGTTCATCTTGCAGCCAACGTAATCCGAGTCACTATACACCGTAAGCTCGAAGTCATCGTCATGAGGATACCATAACCCTAGTGTTGGTGTACCCTTCAGATAACGGAAGACCTTTTGACCCCTATCAGATGGTTAACTTTTGCTTTGCCTGATATCTCAAACATAGACAAGTAGCATACATGATATCAGCCTGTTAGGTACATTAGAGATCCAATCATTCCTTGGTACATGGTGGCATTTACCAGATCACCATTCTCGTCGGGTGCTACATCATGGTTTGTAGCCAATGGAGTCCCTGCTGCGGAAGCATTCTCTATGTCAAACCGGCTGAGAATATCTCCTACATACTTGTTCTGATGTATGAAAATCCCCTTTGGTGTCTGATCCATCTATAACCCGAGAAAGAACTTCATCTCTCCCATGGCGCTCATTTCAAACTCAGCTTTCATTAATGCTTCAAACTCTTTACATAGATCTTCGTTCTTGGACCCAAAGATTATGTCATCGACATAGATTTGGACAAGCAGTAAATCACCATCCTTTGATTTGATGAACAGTGTGCAGTCAACGACACCTCTACGAAAACGGTGTTTCACAAGGTGAGTCAAGAGTTTCTCATACCAGGTCCTGGGAGCTTGATGAAGCCCGTATAAAGCCTTGTCAAGTTTGTAAACTCTGTCCCTATGATATGGATCCTCAAATCCCTCTGGTTGACTAACGTACATTGTCTCTCGGATTTCACCATGAAGGAAAGCACTCTTTACATCCAGTTGATAAACTTTAATCTTCATATACGATGCATAGGCAAGGAAGATGCGGATGGCTTCCATTCTTGCCATGGGTGCAAACACTTCATTGTAATATATTCTCTCAACTTGTCAAAATTCTTGAACAACAAGTCAAGCCTTGTTCCGGATGATGACACCTTGGTCATCTTTCTTACATTTCAAGACCCATTTGGTGCCAATAACCTTGGCACCTTTAGGTCTGTCTACCGGTGTCCATACACCTAACTTCTTGAACTAAAGAAATTCTTCTTGCATGGCACTGACACATGCCTCATCATTTAGGGCTTTACTCATGTATTTTGGCTCGAACTGAGACATAAAACAACGATAAGCACCATCGTGAAGGTACCCTTTCTCCATTACTGAGGCATAATTAGCTGAATACAGCTGATTTCTTGTCTGAACTCCTAATCTTACATCCCTAATGACATTGTCCAGAGGATGATAGACGTTTAGGCGTGATCTAGGAATGGTGGGAACTACTACCTCGGTATCTAGATTATGAACATTTTGTTCAGTATCTAAGGTAGTAGGAGTATGAGGTTCTGAAGACTCAGAGGCATCAATGTCCGATGCTCGTGAACTTGCAGTAGGAGGAACCTGTTGCTCCTGAGGGTCCTAATCATTCTCCACGGCTTCATCGTCAGACGAAGAGTCACTTCCAGCGAGTGCTCCCTCTGAGTTGGTAGATGACTCACCTTGTGAGCCAGATGATGTAGATTCCTGAGATGGTGTGTTTAGAACATCATACATCATCTTTGCTGCTAACTCATCATAAGACGTGGAGAGAGGGATGTTGAAGGACTTGAAGAATCCATCATAGTCGAAAAAGAAGGCGGGTCCTTTTCCAGCAGGTGGGGTGGTGTATCTCTGAACGTCCACGTTACACCACACTTCTACTTGACCCATCGAGTTGTTGTAAACTCTCTTGTTCGGTATGTTATATCCTAGAAGGATACCTTCTTCAGCCTTCTCGCTGAATTTTCCCTCCTGAGTCTTCTTCAGTAGGATGCATGGTGCGCCAAACGGCTCGAGATACTCTAAATTAGGTTTACGTCGTTGTAGTAACTCGTAACACGTTTTGCCATGGCGTGTGACTTCCAGAACTTGATTTAATGTGTAACACGCATTTGCATCTTCCTTATTCCAGAATTGGATAGGCAGTTTCGAGTCTGCTAGCATAGTCCGTGCAGTCTCTATCAAGCTCCGATTCTTTCTTTTAGTAATGCCATTCATATAAGGAGTGTATACAGAAGTGAACTGATGCATAATTCCCTTTTCCTTGCAGTATGCCTCCATCCATTGGTTTTTGAACTCGGTTCCGTTGTCTGAGCGAACTTGTCGTACCTTCGGCTTGTATAGGGACTCCAAAGTAGTTACTAATTCCTTGAATGACTCAAATGTTTCGGATTTGGATTTCAGAAACATTACCCAAGAGAATCTTGAGTAATCATCAGTAACTACATAGCAATACAAGTAGCCTGCAATGCTTCTTGTACTGACCGGACCAAACAGATCCATGTGTAGAAGTTCAAGAGGAAGTTCGATGAAATGAAATTTATTTTCCTTATGAGACTTCTTCGTCTGTTTGCCCTTCTTGCATGCAACACAGAAATCAGGAAGTTGGAAGTTTTTGACATTAAATCCTCTCACGAGATCATTCTGGATCAAGTGATTCATCTTCCATGGATTAATGTGTCCCATTCTCCTATGCCAGGAGATGGAATCCTTCTCAGTAGCTGACAAGAAGCACTGAACTTCATGATCCGTTGTGGAGCCTTTGATAGATCCAAAACATAAAGGTCCTTATATCTTGAGGTAGACATTAAGACTTGGTCATAGCACTTCTTGTTGTCAAATACTACCTTAAAACCTTTATCACAAATTTGGGGTACAAAAAGCAGGTTATTCTGAAGTTGTTGAACATAATTTACCTTGTCAAACTTCACTTTCTGATTTCCCACTTCCCCTTGAGCTGTGATATACCCTCCTTCGTTTTTAGCAAATGAAACATGGTCTCCTTTTATTTGTTTGACGTTTGATAAGAGAGCCCTATTCCCTGTCATGTGCCTGGATGCCCCGCTATCTATAATCCACGTGTTGGTCTCAGCACTATAGCAAACCCCTGCACATTCAATTGAAAACATTAGTTCAGGTTAGGAACCCAAGCCTTTACTAGCTTGGGGTGTCCCAGAGGCATCACACATCATAAATGTAACCCATTGACCTTTAAAGGGTGATGGAAGCTCAGTTGTCTTCTTGTTCTCATTATCAGACATTAAGGTTGATTTTTCTTTCCATAAGCCCGGCTTGTGTAAGGCCTGTTTGTGAAAAACAGACGACTGGCTGATGGGTTGAACTTTAGGTTCACTAGCCCTTCTAGGTGGAGTCACTGAGTTCCTCTTAGAAGAACTAGGTTTTGGGTCCTAACGTTCAACTTTCCTCCTTAGTGTCTGATAGTAATGACATTTAGACGCAATGTGTCCATACTCTCCACAGTTGTAGCATGATCTGCTTTCTACTTTTCGATTTAACTGTTTGTGTGGAGATGTGTGTGACACACGCGTGACATTAACCTTTTTGGGTTGACACTCTTCTTGCTAAGATATTTTATATTGTTTAACAAAGTCAATTGTTTTAACATTTTTAACATCCTTTCCATTTTGTTTACTTGAACTTAGACATGAAGAACGTGGGTGGTTAACATGTTTGGTCTTTTTGGGTTCAGAATTAGACTTGGTTGACCCAGACTTTGTATTAAACTTTTCAAACTCTTTTTCCAAATTAACACAAGGCATTTTACCTTTTGCCTTTGAGTGGCCTCCTTTTGTTTAGTACTAGATTCATTAGATTTACATGTGGAATCTGGATCACTTACTAGAGGAGTGGACAACACATGATCCTTGATTGGATTGTTATTGATTGGTTTACATTTTGCATTCATCAAGATCTCATGTGGTGGTGGAACCACTTTATAAACCAATCTCCCCATTGTTATGCTCTCTCACTAACCCCATTGTTATGCTCTCTCACTAAGTTTTGAACAATATGAGATGAACTTGTCTAACTATGCCGTTTTTGCTTTAATGAATTAACTTCTACTTCTAAAACTGCCTTCTGTTTCTTAGTGTCTTTAAGGGAGTTTAAATAGTACCTAATGTCATTAGCTTGGTTAAAGGCTACTACTTCTATTTCCCTAAGCTGTTTATTCAAAAGGTCTATCTTTTCTTTGTAACTATGCTCATTTTGTTTTCCGTTAGCTTCAGTGCACAGTTGCAAATCCTTTACTAGGCTGTCATTATGATCTAATAACCTAGCAAATTTTAAATCTATGCTTTTCCTAAATTTATTACAATCAGAACAAGCATGATTATTGAAAAGCTGGTCAGTAGTACTTACCTAAGAGGGTTCTGATGAATCAGCCATCAAAGCAGAGTCTGGTGTTTCTGGTTCTGGTGATTCTGACGTTGTTGTAGTTTTCCCTTCTTCAAGTAGATAATTGACCACAGTTGCTGTCTCTTCAGTGTTTGACATCACGAGTTCCACTGCAATATCTTCTTCACTAGCCGAATCATCATCTAAATCCTTCATACTAGCAATGTTGGATTCTCCCAGAGAGACAAACCGAAAGCTCCAGTCTTGTCCTTCGTCATCATGAGCAGTCAAGGCTTTAGGATCCTTGCTTGATGAAACAGGACTGGTAGTGAGTTTATCCTGACAATTGAAGGAAGTGAAAGGATTCCCGTTTCCAGTCTTCTTAGGCTTCACGCACTCACGTTTGAAGTGCCCCTTCTCGCCACAGTTGAAACAAGTCACCTTGGTCTTGTCGAAGCCAAAAGTAGTGTCCTTAGTTGCAACCAAGTTCTGTCCGGCCTTCTTGACAAACTTCTTAGCTCGCCGGATAGCACTCGCTAAGGCCCACATTATATCCATCTGTTCCAGCTCTATCTCATCCACTTGCTCCTAATCCTCATCAGCCAGATGACAGTTCCCAATTTTACCAGCAATTAGTCCATCATAGGAGTGGACTACCGCAGCTAAGAGATCCATGTGCTCTTTAGCTACCTCAACTATCACATTACCGAAATTCTTGGTCTTCAGTTTTGTTGCATTGGGTTCAAGTATGTTGTATTGGGTACCAGACGACCCTGACATTTCCGACCCTAAAGTAGAGGTATGAGAGGGACCAGCTAAAGTTGACACGAAAGCCATCTGAAGCGGTGCTCTAGATGTTTTGGCTTGTGGAGTCGTGTTATACAGTGTTGGATTCTGATCATAGGAAGACTTTTGGGCTCTATATTTCATCCTTAATTCTTCTTCTCTCAGCTTCAGAATGAAATCATTTATATCTAACTTCGTTAGCATACCATTCTGTCTGAGATTTGAGACAAAAGAAACCCATTTCTCCGGCAACCCATCTGCAAAGTTCGACACTTTGTCTTCCATAGACGTCGTTCCTCCATGAGTGTGCATCTCACTCATCAAGTGGTAGAATATGTTAATGACATCATCCAGGCTTTCTTTACCCATCAAAGAGAAGTTGTCAAACTCTTTCTTCAAAGCTTTAGCCTTTATCACCTTTAATGATGCATTTCCGTCATACCTTTTCTCCAATGCATCCCATAGCTTCTTTGCTTGCGTATACTCAGAAAATTGGTGAAAATATCTGTGGGGATCGACAGAGTAAGCAGAGCATAGACTTTCTTCTCAGCATTGTATTTGACCTTTTGTCCATCAGTCATGCCACCTAGTGTAAGTTTGACACCATCAGCACCTACTGGCATGTTGTACCCTGTCTCTATAGATTCCCACAAATTGGGATCTACTCCATTTAAGTAGATCTTGAAATGTTGCTTCCATTGTGGGTATTCGTACAATGTGATTAGCATAGGGGGTTTGTTGTGATTCCCCACTTCATTCTCCAGAAGCAGTAGGTTTTGAATCCATGAATCTCTCCCTGCTATGAATGCTGAGTATTGGTCCTCCATTATTGTCAACTTTAGTCTTTGAAACAATCTGTTTCACTTGTGGGAATGAAGGAGTGTGATTGGGCTATTCGTGCGATTGAACAATGCGGATGGTTCAATCATGCGATTGAACTAATGCGGATGGCTCAATCGGGCGAATGAACAAATGCGGTTGGACAATGCGAATAAACTGCTCTGTCGTACGAATGGAGGTACGGATGAGTCCAATCATGCGTATGAGAGATGCATATGGATTTAGTCGGCCGATTGAGTCAATCGTGTGACTGAAGCTGCTGAAACTTGAAAATTCGTAGGTTTAAGGTATTTTGGACGCAACAACTTGAATTTTCACTAACCCTAATTGTCGTATGCCGGAAAAACTAAACTTTACGATCATGAGACGTCTAAGACACCGTTTTACACAAAAAGATTGTGTTTTTAGTGAAATAACACAATTTTTGTATCAAAAACGATTGAATCACATGTATATGAAGAGCCAAAGCTCTAATACCACTTGTTAGGATCGTGTATTGAACAAAATACTAACTGATATACGTGTATACCAAATCAAATAGTGTGGAATCCTATTTGATTGCCGATCCAATTAGTGAGAACGCACGTAGAAACAATTATAGATTGAATCTAAACGTTAAGGATGATTGGGAATCGATCTAGTATGATCTATGAACTTGGAACAGGTTCTTAGAGGTCTCTGGACGGCTAGG
This sequence comes from Flaveria trinervia, assembly GCA_025506515.1. NCBI lineage: Eukaryota > Viridiplantae > Streptophyta > Magnoliopsida > Asterales > Asteraceae > Flaveria > Flaveria trinervia. Next base: position 62,574,281 of record CM046455.1, read on the forward strand.
GTTTGATTTAGTACGTAGGTATTCGAAGTCTTTTTTTTCCATGATTTAAGTGGTATTTATAGGTTAGGGTTTCTCATTCGGGCGACTGAACCATTTGCATGGTTCAGTCATGCGATTGAGTCATGCGGTTGATCCATTCACACGACTGAGTGTTCAGTCGTGCGATTGAGTCAATCTCATGTTACAATCATGCGACTGATCCAATCTCCTGGTTCATCCGTATGACTGGTTCATTTGCATGAAGTTGTTCATGCGTATGGTCCATTAGCATGGGCCAATCGCATGAAAACTTCATATGATTTAGTTTGAACATGTTTCACAATCATTAATTGACTTAGATTTATTCAAACAACCTCAACCTATATAGTTAGTTCAATAAGCGTTATTACATACCAAGCAATGAAATATTCAACATTATAAGCACAACCACACATTGTATTCGTTAAGTACCCATTCAATTAGATATGTGTAAGAGAATAAAGACATTTTACATTAAGTTTAGAAACTAGGGACACATGTATCTAGAAATATTAATAAGCAAGACTTGAGGGGCTGATTGTGTAATTATTTAAAACCCAAACCAAAACCCCCATTTCCCCCTCGTACATCCAGCCATAATCAACTGGAGCTCCGGCAAGCTCCGACAACCTTCAAAATCGCCTCAAACGAACGTAAATTAAAGATCAAAGGGTAACCAAATTATCTGGGCAATTATTAAAACATGATCATGGGTTTTAATTGGATTTTTAACTCGGTTTAGTTGGTGCTCGAAGTTGAAACTAAAGCTTACATTGAATTCACAGGTTCTAACTCTTGATTGTGTTGAGGATCAAATTAATGGAACAGAAACGTTCGTATAATCACTACTAAACTAAATGTGTGGTTTAATTCGAGTTTAACAACCAAATGATAACCGAAACAAACGTCCCAAATGGAGAAACTTGTTTGGGACTAGATCGACCAAGTTGAACCTATTTAACAGAGGGGAAAGTTTCCATATGATCCCTTTCAACTTTCTAAACCTTCAATTACTCAAGGAATTCGCTCTAAACATCGATTTCAGGAACCCTAAGCATTCGCGTACGAACCGAAGCTTTACTGGGCAAATTACATCAATTCGTTCATAATCAAGTAAGATGAACCCACTCACACACTCAATTTTGCATAGGGATTAAAAGCCCTAACATTAATTCGATTATCATACACAAATTGATCCTCAATTTGGATCTAAACGAATTTAGGATTTATGGGATTGAGGGAATTTTTGAATCTATGTTTTTAACATTTTAAAACCAAAGTTAACCACGGCCAAGGCCCTGGTTCACCGGTAAAACACTTGCAACTCAATCTTGAGGTGCCGAGTTTGAACCCGGGCACCCTCAAGTAATTTTTTAAAGCCTTTTTGGCTTTAATTATTATGACAAATTTATAATAAATATAAAATAACTTTTATAAACTTCAAATGCTTTTAAATTTATCTAAATATTTTTTTATAAATTTATTCTTGTAAAACATTTAATATTTTATTATAAAACTTATTTACAAATGTTATAACTAAATATTTTTATAAAAATTAGATTTTTTATATAATATTTAAGTTATTAAATTAATGTTGGATGTTATGTTATCTTTGATTAAGGATTTATCATGATAACTATAGGATTTAATATATTTTATAAATAAAATCACAAGTTAATTACAAAGGACCTAGTTCCTTTAAAATAAATTTCATAAATGGTATTCTTTATAAGAATTTATTAACTTTATAAAAATCCCCAAATTTTAATACCCTAGTTCACGTTAAATTGTTAACATTATTATTAACCTAAATCTTATAAATATATATAAATTTAGGTACCTTGTGAAGGATTACTTTGGAACGACGTTTATTACTTTATTTAGTCACCAATTATATACTTATCAATCACGTGAGTTTCCTTGCCCCTGTTTATATTATTTCACACCATTTTGGGAGAAACATGTTACCTTATCAACTTACACTTGTAACCCTTTTGATACTTGTAAAGCACTTGCAATTCATCTTTACTTTTGTCATGGTTATTTGTATTATTGTAAGCCTTATATGAGATACATATTATGTTGACAATTGTTAACTATTGCTAGTCTGGCGACGTCTTAGATCTATGGGTCTGACAAGTCTATTTGGTGCTAAAACCATTGTATTGCCGGCTCCTGATGACATATGAATTGTTCATCATGGGAACCAAGTACACTTAGCCAATCGTATAAACTTGTAAACTTGTAATCAGTCAAGGTTTGAATGTAGCTATATGTGCTCTATAAACTTGCATAACTCATAACCTTTGACCATGAATTGCTAATTGTAATCTTTTGATAAATTATGTATATTAAACCCTTGGAAACCCACCAACTTCATAGTTGATCTTTATTTTTAACATGTTTCAGGAAATGCCCAAGTTTGAAGTCACATTTGAAGTTTGCATAAAATTAGAATTTGGAACTAGAATTAAAGAATAAAAGCTTGGATTATTTTGATATGTTTTGACTTGTTTCATGTTAAGACTTATGATTGTATTTGCATTTTAAGCTTATAATAATAATAATTTCATTTAAAGATAGCGTTAGGTGGTTGTGAACAATCTTAACCCTCACATCTCGACGATTCCGCCGTCAAGGTTGGGGTGTGACACTGTGTAACTGCATGGAAAATTTTGGGTCAATTCTGCGGTTGAGGTTGGCCATTTGAGAAAGCTTAGAGGTGAAGGAAATGAAGAACAAAGGCGGTTTGACAGAATTTTGGGAATTTAGATTTGAAAGAAGATGAAGATGATAAAGAAAAAGGGGGAACTGTTGGATTTATATATGAAATGGATTTTAGATAAAGTTAATGAAAGAGGATAAACTTTGAAATTTGGATGTCGGTCTCACCTCTAAAAAGGTAGTTTGCTTTTTGCTCAAAAAGTAGTTTTCTTGGAAGTCGAAAATTATCCGAAGGTAACTTGTCTTCGAAATTTTGATGAAAAGCTTCTCAAGCCAAAATGACTTAGGAAGCTATTCCTGAGAGTTTTGAAAATTTTGTTTTGGAAGAGAATTAAGATTTGGATGTTTTATTCAAATAGGAATAAAGCTTTTGAGTGTTAATTTGCTTCGGAAGAAGGTTGTCCTTGAAAACATTCAAGTATCTAAGAGAAATGTTAAGATTTAGAAGATATTTTAGAAATTTTTTCCAAAGGCAATTTTACTTAAGCAATTGCTTGTTTTAAAGGCATAAGTTTCTTCCGAAGATTAATCCATATCTTCCGAAGGACTAAAAGATCAAAATTTTCAAAAATCTAAGAAAACTCTTCTTAAGATAATTTCTTCCAGAGAAAACAAGAGCTTATCAAGATGATAAAATAGACAACTTGGGACACACAGATTTTAGAAATAATATTAAATAGTTTTAAGAAAAAGCTACTCAAGGTTAATCATCCCATTAGCTTATATGAGATGTTTAAATCTCTGCTCATCAAAAGCTTTGGTGAACAAATCAGCATATTGTATATTTGTGTTAACCTTGACTAGTTTGATTAAACCTTTCTTAAAATTATCTCTAATCAAATGATACCTGATATTGATGTGTTTTGTCCTTGAGTGTTGCACATGATTCTTTGTAATAGAGATGACACTATTATTGTCTATGAAAGGATCGGGATCTAGTTTGATCAATTAGATTAGGATTTGCAGCGAAATAGCACACGAATTAGACATTCTAGCAAGAATAATATGAATATTCAATCAAACAGTAACGGTTATAGAGAGAGAGTTTTTTGCAAAAAGAATGTTTTCATTCATGCACAAGCTTCCTGTGCGGGGAAATTAGGTCGACATTCCTTTTATAAGGAATGTGACATCAGCTGACGTCACTTGATAGTGACATCTAACTGATTCATACAAACAACTGAAAGTAAACTAAACTACTGAAGATGTCCACAACAACTGAGGACACCTTCACTAAAAGTAACATTACAACTACTGAAGTTATAAAGTCTAAAATGTAAGAACTTCAGATGTTTTACATAATATAAAACTACTGATTACAAACTACTCAAATGAAAACCATCACAACTACTGAAGAGAACTAATTCAGCTGTTATGACAACTTCTGAGAACTTGATCTTCAGACTTTATCTTCAGCAGTTGCCTTCAGTAGTTGTCTTCAGACTTTGTCTTCAGACTTTGTCTTCAGTTGTTGTCTTCAGACTTTGTCTTCAGCTGTTGTCTTCAGAGTTTGTCTTTAGACTTTGTCTTCAGCAGTTGTCTTCAGACTTTTTCTTTAAACTTTGTCTTCAGACTTTGTCTTCAGTTGTTGTAGATTACTTCAGTTGTTTTGATGTCTGTGGGACTTAAAGGGTTTTCTGATCTGGCTCATTGGTTCTTTTGGTCCAACAGTCTATGTGAATTGGAGTCTCTTTAAAGTTGAACCCATAGTCCAGCATCTGATTTTGAATCCAAAGCATTTGAGCACAGCAGCTTGCAACATTAATGTATTCAGCTTCAGCAATTGATGCAGAGACACAGGATTACTTCTTGAATTGTCATGAGACAAACCTTCCATCAATAAACTGACATCCCCCTGATGTAGACTTTGCAGTCATATTGCAGCCACCATAATCACTATATGTATATGCATACAGATTGAAGTCAGAATTCTTTGGATACCAAAGGCCAAGTGTTGAGGCACCTTTGAGATATCTTCAAATTCTCTTGACAGTGATAAGATATGACATCTTGGGCTTGGCTTGATATCTTGCACAAACACATGTGGCAAACATGATATCAAGCCTGCTAGTTGTAAGGTACATAAGAGACCCAATCATAGCCCTGTAGAGATGTTCATCCACACACTCCCCCTCAAGTTCAGGCCCATGGGAGTGATTTCTTGCTATGGGTGTCTTAGCAACCTTGCAGTCAGTCATGTCGAACCTCTTGAGTATGTCTTGAACATACTTTTACTGACTAATGAAGATGTCATCTTCAACTTGCTTCACTTGAATTCCTAGAAAAAAATTGAGTTCCCTCATGACACTTATTTCAAATCTATCCTTCATCAACTTCTTAAAGTCTTTACAGAGCTTTGGATTAGTTGAACCAATGATGATGTCATCTAAATACACTTGAACTAGCATCAAGTCATTTCGTATTCCTTTTATGAAGAGAGTTCTGTCTATAGTATCTCTTCTATATCCATGCTTGCAGAGATGCTAGGATAGAGTCTCATACCACTTCCTTGTGCTTAAAGTAACCCATAAAGAGCTTTATCAAGCCTGTAGACATAATCAGGATGATCAGGATCTGCAAAGCCTGGTGCTTGTTTGACATACACCTCTTCATCAATCACCCCATAGAGAAAAGCACACTTGACATCAAGTTGGTAGACTTTGATATTCTTGGATGCAATAAAAGCTAAGAATATCCTAACAGCTTCCAGTCTTGCTACAGGAGCAAAAACATTTGTGTAGTGAAATCCTTCTTCTCGTGTGTACCATTGAACAACTAGTCTTGCCTTGGTTTTTATAACAAGTCCTCTATCATCCTTTTTATTTTTGAAAACCAATTTGGTTCCTATAGTAGTCTTCCCATGAGGAAGAGGACATAGGTTCCAGACCTTTTGCCTTTTGAATTGAAGCAGCTCCTCTTGCATAGCTTTAACCCAACTTCCATCTTTTAGAGCCTCATCAGTTTTCTTAGGCTCTATCTGAGATAAGAAACAAGAGTGAAGACAAATGTTTGCATCATTAGTTTGCCCTCTTGTTCTTACCCTAGAATCAGTATCTCTAATGATATTTGAAGTGGGATGAGACTTGTGGATTCTTAGATGAGAAATCACAGCAAGTTGTTGAGAGAGATCTACATTAGAGAAATCTAGATCTGGCATTGAGGTTTCTCCCACCAGATCAGCACACTTATCAAGTGAAACTTGATCCAATGAGTGTAAGACATCATCGATGTTTTCATCAATGGAGTGGTTATCAGCATGAAGAAATTCTTAATCACTTTCACCACTACCATGATCTTTTACATTTGAAGTTTCATTATCTGGTTATTGAGCCTCTGAGCTGGAATTTGAAGGTATCTTATATGTATCAGCTAAATTTGTCATTGTTATGCTGATAGAAACTTCATTTGCAGAGCTAGTTATAACTGGAGCTGAAGTAGTGTTACTTGACGGTCTTCTCAGCTCAAATCTTGGATCAGGATCACTTGTGGGTAAAATATCTATAGACCCTGAAACATTCTCATAAGATTGTTAAAATAGTTGGTAACTAAATCAAGATCAAATAGCCAATCAGGATCAGAACCATTTACACTGGGTGTGTGTTCATTGAAGGTCACATTAGCTGACTCCTTAACTGTCCTAGTTATGAGATTGTATACTTTATAAACCTTAGCTTCAGAAGAGTATCCAATGAAGTGTCCATCATTTGATTTCTCAGCAAACTTGGCAATTTGATCTTGGTATTCAAGATGGTGCAAGGACATCCAAATGACCTGAGAAAACCAATGAAAGGTTTCCTCTTATGCCAAAGTTCATAAGGAGTCTTACCATGTGTCTTAACTACTAAAACTTTGTTATGCACATAGCAAGCAGTGTTGACATCCTCTATCTAGAAGGTGATGGGTAACTTAGAGTCAGACAACATCGTTCTTGCAGCTTCAATCAATGTCCTGTTTCTCCTCTCAGCAACACCATTTTGCTGATGAGTCCTGGGAGCACTGTATTGTTTTGTAATACCATTTTCATCACAAAAATGTATCAAGGATTTGGTTTGTGAATTCAGTTCCTTGATCATATCTTATAGTTTTGACCTTATGACCAGATTGATTCTCAATCCTTAGGATGAAGTTCTTTAGAATCTCAAGAGTCTCATTCTTAGTTCCTTGATTATGTTTCTTTCCTTTGGCTTATGAGATACCTTATGTTGCTTCCCTTTCAGGCATGCCACATAGTGGTCATCACTTGTAAACTCTTTTTTTGGCATTCCAGTTACCAAATCATTCTTAATTAGTTTATTCATGTTTTTAAAGTTTACATGACGTATTCTTTTATGTCATAGGAAAGATTCATCACTATTTGCTTTAGGCAGAAAGCATGAAACTTCTCCAGAGGGACATGTTTCTTGCAAGTTCATCTTGTACATGTTCCCTTTCCTGGGGGCTCTGAGTAGGATGTGCTCATAAGGAATGACCACCCCAGGCTTGAGAACAATGCACTAATGCTCAGTAAACAACATGTTATGACTCTAATCACAAAATTGAGATACACTCAGAAGATTGTATCCAAACTCCTTGACAAAGTTTACCTTCTCAATGCTTAGCTTACCATTTGTGACCTTGCCCCTTTCGGTAATGTAACCAGCAGCATCACCTCCAAAAGCAGCTGCTCCTCCATCAATAATTTCAAATCTTTGGAGTAATGACCTATTGCCTATCATGTGCCTGGAACAACCACTATCAATGATCCATATATTCTTGTTTGTTTTTAGTTGTTCCTGCACAAAAGAGACAACTAGTTACATTTAGAAATCCAAGCCTTGTTTGTCTTTGGTTCATCAAAAGAAGTTGAAGGTAATGCAATAGTGATAGATCCTATAGTCATGTTTTGATGATCTTTTGTTGTTGTTGATGGAGAACTTTCAGTCACTTGGTCTTTCTTGGATTTCCACACCACCTTTGGATGCCTAGACTTGACCTTCAATACTTCGGAAGTTTTACTGACTTTGAAAGTTTAGTCAGATGACTAAACCTTTAGAAGATCTTGCTAACACTGTAGCAGGCTATAGTACTTTGGAAGTATTCCCTTCTTTAGAGACCAAATTTTCTTCCAAAAGCAATTTTCCACCTGCCTTCATCTTCATTTTGTAGCTTCCAAAGGAAACAGATTTCCCTTCCGAAGCTTGCTTCTTCTTGAAACTCTTAGAAGTCTCTTTCTTAATCATATTGAGAGTGCCTTTAGGATTGTAAGGACAATCCTTAACAAGATGAGAGGAACTCTCACACATAACACATTCTAACTTCTTCCTAAGAGCCATGTTTTGTGAACAAGGCTAAACTTGATCACTATCCTTTGTCATCTTTATCTTTGCAGATGAAGTAGAAGTCTTTTAAGGGGGAGAACTTCCTTTGGAGTTGGATGGTTCAGACTGTGTAGCAGTGTTACATAACTGATCCGCCTTCTTCTTGATGTTGGGATGACTTGATACTGAACTTAAACTCCTAGTACCAGAGTTTAGGTTAGTGTTTTCTGTCTTCACCACTTCAAATCCTACAGAGATGAAAACTTGTTTTTGCTTAGAGTTGAAAGTGGTATTGATCTCTTGAGATTTCTTTGCTTTTCTTTTGCTCTTTCTGATCAAGTTCTTTCTCATAGACTTGGTCATCATAGTTTTCTTACACTCCTTTGAAGGATAGTGACCCTTCTTAGAATCCTCTTCTTCACTCTTCTCAGAGGAATTCTCCACTATCACTTCTTTATCCTTTTCAGTCAAGGGGTCTATGAGAGGAAGCTCATGTTCACAAGTTTCACACCTAGGAGATATTACAGAAAAGAGGGTGTGTGGAGGAGCTATCTCACTATATCCCAGTCCCTGCTTATTCTGATAACAAACTTTTACATACAATGATAAGGATATGACGTTCTTGAAGGTTTCTTTGTCAAGAACATATTTTTCTGCCCTGGCTTTGCTTATCACAAGCTCATCCTTGCATTCAGTCAACTTTGTTATAAGATATTTGATCTGAGTCATGTAGTTGGTGTGTTCATGTTTAAGAACTAAAATATTTTTCTCTAAGTTCTCTATTTTCAATTTATAATCATTTTCAGATCTTTTGAAATCAGATTTTAAGATATTCAAGGACTCAAGATCAGATCTGATCTCTAAGTTGTAGGACCTATATCTATTAACTTTAGCAATACATTCAGGTGTATAGAGATGTTCCAATACCTTTGCTTCATCATGGTTAGTCATTAATGCTTGGTTTGGAGATGCACCTGAAAACTCCAGTCAAAACCTCCTTCTTAAACAGCAACTGTTGCTTGTTGTTTTGGCTTCTCATTCTGGGTGGCTTTCTCAGTGTAGTTTGGTCTGGTTTGTGCAGCCACCATTTCTTCTTGGTGCCTTGCACTCCCTAGCAAAGTGGCCATTTGGCTATAGTTGTAACACTTGACTTTGCTTTTATCCAGCCCAAACTTTCCACTAGTTGTATTGCTTGGAAACTTCCTTCCTGTCCTCTTATAGAAATTATTGGCTTTGTGAGTGAGAAGAGCCATCTACTGGACTATTTCCATGTACTCCAGATCATCTAGATGGATACAGTCCAAATATTCAAGGGTGAATAGAAAGTTGTCTGAGCTTTCATCAGAAGACACAAAGGCATGTGAAGAACTTGTCTCTTGGAATGGGCTTCCTTGAGTGTAGCTTTCCCTTGGTGTCTTCGGGAAGGTGATGAAAGGACCCTTTGTGAGTTGTTAGGGTAGCATATAAGATGATTTTGAGGTTCTATGCTATCCCTTTCAGTCACATGCAGGTCTAAACTCATCTGATTATTGAAGTTACTAGATGAACCTTGCATGTTCATCTCCACCTGGTATCCACTAAGAATATCATACAACTCAGTCAAAGTGAGAATCTTAAGGTTCTTAGTTCTTTTTATAACAACACAGTAATCTGTCCATTTCCTATCAAGAGAGGACATAAACTTCCCTACAATGTCCCTGTTTTCAAGAGTCACTCCAACATCCATTAGAGTGTCCACAATCTCAACATACCTAAAGTATTGTTGAGTCATGGTTTCACCTATTATAAAAGTGAAATATTCATACTACTACTTTAAGAGATCCTTCTTGTTCTCCTTGGCTTTAGTAAAACCCTCATACATTAGTTTCAATGCATCCCACAGCTGCTTAGTTGTTTTGCATTTCTTGAAACCTCTGTATACAGAGTTTGGAAGAGCAATATAAAGGGGTGTCATGGTTTTCTGATCAATCTCTACTCTCTTTCTGTCTTCATCAGAGTAATCAGCCACAACCTTTGGAATCATACCACCCCCAGCAAATGAGGAGGTGCTCGGTATGTAAGGTCATGAGACAACTGCAGATTCCTACATCCTGGAGTCTTGTGACTTGATGAAATCTTCCATTCTTGGCACCAAGTGTCAAAGTCTTCAGGAGTGATTAGTGGGGACTTTGTCATGGTTCTAGTATCCATATCAGCTTTAGTAATAGTTGCCATTTTAGATGTTAAGTATTTTGTGTGTGAGGGATCTTAAATGGTGAGATCTTACAATCAATAGCCTGGAATGCTCTGATACAATTGCAGGACCGTTAAGGGGTTGGTCACTTACAACACAATACACAATGAGGAAAGTTGAGTTAGAACACTTAACAGATCAAATGGGGAACTACTAACCAGTCACACCTTGATACTAAGTAACACAAGTAATAAAGAGATAGAACAAGAACCATAACAATAAAATAAGTATTTGGTTTTCAAGAATGTTATATATTGCTCACAAGTTCTTTACAAGTGTTTACAAAGCATAAAAGGATTAAAAATTACAAAGGGACCTGAGATACTTTATACTACATCTTACTGCTAGCCATACTTTAATGGCCAGCTGGATACATGATCTAGAAAACAACAAAATCAATGTAGAGTCAAAAGGAAGATTGCCTTTTTGACTAGTGACTATGATATGTCATAGTTCACATCCTAATATATTATAAAAAGGATAAAAGTACATAAAGTAGAAAGTAGTAGACTCAATACCTCAATGTACAGTTTACCAAAAGCATGGAACTTTCACCAACTTGTGAAAGTGGTGAGTCAAACAGAGTTGTAGTGGAAAGGTGGTCCAGCTTCACAATAAAAGGTACATCAGATAAAGCATGTACTCAAAAGTCTTTGTAGGAAATCTGCCTTCAAGTGTTGGCTTCAGAATGCTTTGTCTTTGAAGCTTGGAAGACATCATGTTTGGCTTCAAAAGATATTGGTCTTGGCTTCGGAAGATTTCACTCTTAGAATATTTTTCTAAGGAAGAGTGTGAAACTTCCAAAGCATTCCACTTCAGTACTTCTGTGCATGCATGCAGGATAGACTTTGGATGTTTTGGGTTGCATCAGCCTTATATGAATCCTTACAGTGTTTTCTATGTTCGGTTGTGTGTTTTGGTGTTTTTTAAGTGTTTCAACTCATTTTCATTTGGGTTTGAAGAATTCATACACAAAAGTTGCAAAAGGTGAGTTCTAGAACCCCACTCTTACATGTTTTAACTGATTTTGGGGCTGGATCTACATGTTTAAATGTTTTTATAAGTTTTGGGTGTGAACCCGTATGTTGGTGTGTATGCAAATGTGGGTGGGTAAATGTTTGGGTTTGATTTATGGTATGATTATGTTTTATATGTGTTCATGATGCTTAGAATGCTAGAACTAAGTTTAGAACACATTCGGATGTAAATTTGGGGACTAAAATGATGTTGTTAGTTAAAGTTAGTTACTCATGCCCTAAGTCCCCATGCGCCTGAATATCATGCACCCAAATAGTTCCCATGCACCTAGGATTATGTCTGAACTGACTAACTGATCCCATGCGCCCAACTGCCCATACACCAAAATGCCCATGCGCCGAAGTCAGGCTCATGTGTCTACATAGTGCTCATGCCCCTAGAAAGTTGCCTAAGATAACTAAGTGTTGATCATGCGTTCGTATAGTGCCCGTGCACCTAGAACGTTACATGTTCCTAAGTGTTCCATGCTCCTAAGCAGCCATGTGCCCGCATAGTGGCCATGCGCCTGCATAGTGCCCATGCGCCTAAAGACTTAGAAAATTTTCTGAAATTTTAGGAAGAAGGAAGTTTTAGGCTATGACTTGGGATGTTCCCAGGGGTGATGTTTGATGATTATATGATGATGTGTAATGATCTTATTCTTATATATGATGTGTTTCCTTATGTTCCTTATTACTTATTATTATGTGGCTTTACTTGCTGTGATGTTACTAATGAACGTAAAGTATTTTCTTAACAAAGTGAAAGATTTAAGATAATGAAAGTGGGACATAATGAATTAATGAATGAAAATTCTTGCAAGCAAATGTAAGGAAGTTCATAACTCATTAAGAGTTGTTAGGCTAACTGTTTGTTTTACAGCGTGCAATCTTGGCTAACCCTTAAGGGTTCATACACAAGGGGAGTTAGTCTATGTGACTACTCCATACGTGCGATATGGGATTGTTGTCACTTAACCTTAGATAATATGGCTTGGTGCCCAAGATGGGGTTAAGCATATGATAGGATCTGGATTGAAGTGAAAGAAAAGAAAAGTATGAAAAGTGCGATAAGTACGAAAAATGCGATATGAACGAAATGAACGATGATGGAAGGTAATAAATATTACGTTGATGTATGTATGATGTATGATCATGTGTGAAAGAAAAGAAAATATTTTAACGAATGGAAGGTAACATAATGCTTTCATAAAGCTAGAACTCACTCAGCAACGCTGACTTTTTATGTATTTTCTAGTTGGTAGGTAAGAGTTGCTGAGGATGGCACGGTGCAGCTACTTGACTCGTTTTGGATGGCATCCATTTTGTATTATGATAATGTTTTTTGTGAACTAATACAACAAGTGATATTTTATAATTTAGTAATGATGTATTATTTTGCAAAAATGATAATTAATATATGAAATGGTTTTGGTTAAATGATTCCGTTGTAGTATTTTAGTAAATGTAAATGAATGTTTTATGTTATACGTGCGTTGTTTGACCAACTGTACGTGTTCTAGGAATGGGGCTTTACAATAGCACCCTAGTTGTACTTTCTTTGCAATCAATAAGAATAACAAGATGCAAATGGATATTATTCACCTCCAAAGCTTTTTGCCAGAGATCTTCAGGGATATAAGGCTTTCATCATAAACAATTGCGTCATTTCTCTATATCTATTATTATATTTGTTTCACAAATCATACAAGCATACCACCTCACTTACTAATTTTATTCAAAAATAGTACTTGTTAACTTTTGGTCAAAATAATAAAAAGTGTCTTTAATCTAGTAACTTCTCATTACTCATAATATATTAGTTGTAGCATTAATATTCATACAATCAATCAAGATGACAAGGATTTTAGCTTTTCTAGGATGCTCTTTTAGCCATATTCTTTTGAAGTAATCATTGTAGTTAGTATTATAATAAAATATTTTTTTGATGTAGTAATTGTTTTTTTCAAATAAATCAATACTAGTAAATTCTATGTATATTTAATAGGATACAACGGATCACTAGTACATGGTTTGGTACACGAAGGTAATATGATGTAGGCTCTTCGAAAGCCTTTAGTAAAACATTGTTGTTTTTATTTTAGTGATATTTTCTTCATTTAAATTTTTATAAGAGTTCAACAATGCAACATGATTGATAATTCTATATTTGTAACAATTGATTGTTTCCTATTGTAACGCTTCACCATTGGTGTCTTCCCATCTTATGTTATTTTGGCTTGAACCACTTATGCCTTTTTTTCACAAACCTTATGAACCTATGAATTGTTTGACTACCATGATGCCACCTTGAATCTAGATCAAGAAAAACAATTTAGTATTATTTCAATATGAAAACAATTCACGTCCCCTGTTTGATGGGTTGTCTATTTAAAGATAGGTTAATCTATAGATCAATGGAAACTAGTATAACAATAAGGTAAAGGTTTTTTTACTACATGGTGTTGATGAGTTGTATAAAAGTATCCTAATTTGTTAGAGGATTTGATATGTTGCTAGATGTCCACCATTATTTTTATTAATATATGGTAGAGACTGTGGAAATAAGAGAATGTTAGATCTATGTGCACAAGTAATTGTCACGAGTGAATTTTTATGATCCAGAATCACAAATCCTAAGTGACTATTACCCTTTTCACTTTGACTTATCTTCAAAGATGGGTCATACTGACTTAGCTAATCCTAATTAAAGAACCAATAGCTAGTTCAAGAAAATCTGTTGAAGCAAACTTCTAACGACTAAGAGTGAAGACTGAGTACTCACCAAGATTCTCAGGGTTTAGTTATTTTATTTATATACATAGAGGCAAAAAGATCGATATGGAGTCGATGATGCAATTGTTTATGATGTGTATTATAATATCAATGGGTTTAGTCATTTCTCTATATTTGTTTCATCATAACACACATTGACAATTTCTTGTCTAACACTTAGAATCGAAGTGATATTACTCTTGCATTATAATTCTTACTTCACTCACTAAGAACAAAAATAGGCAAAGTGACGATTAGTTACCACTTGAGTTTTATATCGATATCTTTAAGGATCAAGGGCTTTCCTTAAAATCACGTTTTTCATTTTTTACTTTCATTGTCATACTCGTTACACAAATCATTCAAGTATACTACCTCACATACAAATTTGACCCCAAAGTTATAGTTGTTAATTTTTGGACAAAAAATTTGCGCTCACTGTAGGGCTAGTGGTGCTTTTTATCTTCAACAGTCCTAAATTTCATGATCAATCACTACTTCTTGAAAACAATTTTAAAAAATGTCATACTAATCCAAGCTATCTTCTTTTTCAATCTTATCTTCAAGCTTTTAGTTGAGTCAGCCTTTCCATTTCATCTCATAAAGAAAAATAACAACTTGGCCAAGAAGACAAGTATACTTCCTATTTCATCCTAGGATCTAAAACATTCGCTCAAGAACCTATCCTTGTCTCAAACGATGACATCATTGTTATGTTTTCACAACTTAAATAGAAAATTAAACTATAGCAAAAGACCAATAAGATGTTAATGAGAGAGATGGAAAAGATAAAGTCAGAAAAGCATAAGCTAGTGGAAGTGATGGCCATACTATTCCAACCCAAGATCCTAAATTTTGATACTATAGGGTCCCTAAGGAACTATCTTATATATTTCATTCTCATGCATCCTCTAATCATGACAAAACCCCAAGGAGTGACATCTCATCCTGTAGATGCCAACTTAATAAGTTTTATATCTAGTAGTCTTGATATTTGTGGTACTTCTTATTCCGCAACTAAGAGGCAAGCCAAAAGGAAAAACTAGAAAAAAGAAGTTAGACTTACATGGACATGGACTCTAACCAATACAAAGGTGATATCATTGATAAGGTGTAATATGTAGCCCCTTATACCACCAAGATTGTCTATTTTGCCCACTAGGAGCTCACGGATTTGCTTCTAGTTGCTTAGGTGAAAGCTTCAAAGGGACATCAAGCATCCCTAGATTGTTATCACCCTAACATGCTTAATTATGAAGATATCCTCTTATCCATAGCCAATATGCCTAAAACGCATTGGTGTTATTAGAGGTAGATATTTCTTATGAACCTAACATTCTCCTGTCAATGATTGATCTGGGATTTTCCTAAGGTGTTACAATAACCCTCCCCCTTGGACTCATCATCTTGTAACACCCTAGGAAAATCCCACATCAGTCATGGATAGGAGAGATTCCTAGTTCATAAGAAATTTCATTCCTTAAATATCAACAATGCATTTTGGCCGTATTGGTTATGGATGAGAGTAGAACTTCACAGTCAAGCGATCTTAAGTGGCAGCAATTTAGGGATGGGTGACCCTAGGAAGTTTTCACCTAGGAAACCTAAAACAAATCCGTGAGCTCCTAGTGGACAAAGCAGACAATATTCGTTGTATGAGAGGCGAATGTTACAAATGGTATTAGAGCCTCTTTTGTCGTTCGGGATGGTAGGGTATGCCTCATCAATGATGGTTAGTCCTCGATGATGTTTAGAGTGAAACCTTAGGCAAATACTATATCTATGGATGGGATGGTAGGGGTAAACCTCATCTAGTATAATGAGTTCAAAGGGTGGTGAATGCAACACCCTAGGCAAATCTCATACTGGTTGTGGACAAGAAAGATTCTTGGTTCATAAGGAATGTCTTGCGTCTAATATCACCAACGTTTTTTTGGCCAATTTACTATGAATAAGGGGAGAACTTGATAGTTAAGCATGCTCAAGTGACAATAATCATGGATGGGTGACCCTATGAGAAGTTTTCACCCTGAAAACCAAAAGCAAATCCATGAGCTCCACGTAGGCAAAGTGGACAGTATTCATGGAATGAGGGCTTGGATGTTACAAGGAGGAGGATTAGGACAAAATTTAAGAACATCACTATAATAGCTAATTTAGTGCCTTGTATCTTTCCAAGATTACTCACCATAGGATCTTGATTGGGGACAGTTCAGTGATTATCATACAACTTAAGGCCTTGAAAATGACAAATATTTCTTAAATTGAAATTGTGAAAGAATCATCGGTACTAGTAGGATTCAGTGGAGAAATCAAGAATACACCTGGAGAGATCAAGATACATATTTACATTGATGGGTTAAACTCAATCTAAAGATTTTATGTGATTGACTGATTATAATGTTATAATCTTTTGTTAGCGAGACCTAGATCCATGATATGAAAGCAGTACCATCAACGTATCATCATTGTGTTAAGAACCGAACCCCATGAGGAGTGGTGAAGCTAATAGTAATTTAAAGGAAACCAAGGATTGCTATACATCTTTGATGAAATCATCTACAAAAACAAGGAAAGCACAACAATTAAAGAAGCAAGTAGAAGACGTCCTGAAAGATAGAGAGCATGATGTCAGGTAAGTATCCTTAGATCCTATAAGCCATATCCTTAGATCCATAAATTCAATTAGTTCTTCTGTAAAGTTCAAATGTTTTTTCACTTGGATCTCCTTTAGTGGGGCATGTAATGTCTCATGAGACAAACATTTCTTTATATTTGACATGTTGAATACTAGATGTACTCCATTCAATTCCTCAGACAGTTCTAACTTATAGGCTACCACACATATTCATTCAATTATCTCAAACGGTCTAATATAAAAGGGACTGAGTTTATGTAGTTTTCCAAAACGAGCAGTGCCCCCACCATAGTGATACCTTTAACATTACCCTCTCCCCCACCGCATAATTCTATGACTGCCTATCGGCATCACTTTTTGACAATCCTTAGTGGATTTTTATCGTTACCTTATATTCTTTACCTTTTTAATGATATCCAAAATCAACTCAAGGCACTATTATTTGCCCACTTCAAACCAGCATAGTCGCAACATACATTTCTGTCCATATAATGCCTCAAAACGCATAGTTTTCAAGCTCCATTATAACCATATCACATCATTTCTCTTTCACATATTGGTAGCTTGAATATTAATCTATCACTATATTTTCTCATTTCCACATAGGGATATCCAGATGTTATAGCATATTCGAAGGTTTTTCATGTTTGGCCTTTACTTGAAGGCAAGTAATACACCTTTCCACATAGAAGACAATGTCCTTTTCATTTCCAAACACTAATAATAATCTTAACTGTGTAATACATCTTATCAGCTACAGTATGAATCACATACTTCAACTTATGTGTATCTTCCAACAATAGTTTCCTCATATTTCCAAAATTTGATACGCAAACCCAACTGCCCATGCGAAGTAATCCATCATTTCTCAATGTTAATTGCCTTACCGTTCTGACCATTTTCTCTTTCTAATATTTTCCTAAAATAACTCTTCTCTTGGGCTTTTCTCAATTCATCAACTTAGCTTACCTGTAAGTCTACATGTATAGCACGTACTCAAATTGGCTTAGTTGCTCCTTCCGACTCAGAGCATTAGCGATCATGTTTTCCATACAAGAATGATATTTAAGCTCAAAGTCGTAATCTTTGACATTTCCATCCATCTTTATTTATTTCTTTACATTCAAAGATGTGTTTCAAACTCTTATGATCTAAATAAACAACAAACTTCATTTGATAGAGGTAATGTTGCCATATCTTTAATACAAATACCACTGAACTAATTATAGCTCATGTGTAGCATAATATTCTTCATGGTTCTTTAATTGCCTTGATGTGTATGTAATCACGTTATTCCTTTGCTATAATATGCAACCTAGTCCATTTATCGAAGCATCAAAGTAGATTACAAATTCATCATTTCCTTCTAGTAGAGCGAGAATGGATGCACTACTTAGTTTCCGCTACAATATGCTCAACGTTTCTTCTTGCTTGGGACCCATCTAAACTATGCACTCTTCTAAGTAAGAGCGCTATATGACATTGTGATTTTGAAGAAATCCTAGATGAATCTTCTATAGTAACTTGCCAATTCGAGAAGCCTATGAATCTTAGTCGGAGATGTAGGAGCATCTCATCCCATTACTACTTACACTTTGGTTGGGTCCACTTGTATTTCTTTATCATTAATGACATGTCCCAAAAGCTAAACTTCTCTTAGCCAAAACTCACACTTAGGAATTTACATGCATTTGTTCCTTTCGTAATAGTTCTAACAATATTTGAATATGTGCTCCATGTTCTACTTCAACCTGAGAATATAACAGTACGTCATCAATGAACACAATAACAAACCTATCCAAATACAGCTTACAAACTAGGTTCATTAAGTCCATGAAGACCAAGAACTAATAATGACCATACCTTGTTTGAAAGGCGAACTTTATCACATTCTCTGCACGTAATCTCACTTGATGATAGCCGAAACGCAAGTTAATCTTTGAGAAGTTGCTTGATCCTTGTAACTTATCAAACAAATCATCGATGCATGGTAAAGGATATAGGACCTTGAATGTTAGTTTTAATAATAGTGGTGGTGGTGGTGAAATGTGCATGCTGATATTAATAAATATAAATATATATAACCCCCCCTGCGTGTTGCGTGGGTTCTTTTGTAAGGACTAATATATTCTTGGTAATTTACATTTCAAACAAAATTTGAATTAGAGACTATCTGATATCAGATTGTTAAACATTTGCAGCAATTGAAGTCAAAGATCTCTAACCTACTCATATGTGTATGTAAAAAATACACAATAAGCTTCACATTTGCTAATTCATAAATAACTAATACAACTTCTTAGGGACTAAATATTGCCCTACAACCACCATGAACTATAAAAAACCCTACTAAATGATGCTCAACTTAGTGTTTTAGTAACACAGTCCTGAAATGTTGCATAACTAAAAAAGAATTTAAATACACAAACAATATTGAAACAATTAAGTTTTCATTTTTTTCCCAAAAAGCCTAAGCTTCCCAAAAGCATATCAAATTGCATTCAACTTTGTTATACGGTAGAAGGTGTAGGGCGCTCGTGTGTTGGGGTGATATCGGACAGAAGGATTTGGAAAGCATTGAGGCTATTAAGGTTATTGAGGCTACAACTGAAAAAGTTGGAGAAGATCAAGGCCTTTATGGAGACAACAAAGGATAGACAAAAGTCATGCACGGACAAGAGACGGAGACCGATTGAATTCAAGGTGGGCAAAAAAGTGTTGTTGAATGTTTCACCTTAGAAGGAGATCATCAGGTTCAGGAAGTGGGGAATATTAAACCCAAAGTATATAGGACCCTTTTGAATCATTGCTCAGGTAGGGAAGCAGCCAATCAATAGAGTTGCCCGATGAGCTAAGTGGGATTCATCTAACATTTCATGTATCTAATCCGAGGAAGTATTTATCTGAGAAGGATATGGTGATTCTATTTGAGGATAACGAGATGGTTGAGTGACTCAATTATGAGGAGCAACTAGTGGCCATTATTGACAAAAAAAGAGAAAAGGCTAAGTAATAAAGTGGTTCCGCTGGTATGAATATAGTGAAGACAGAAATGGATCGGAATCAACGAGAGAGTCTGAGGAAGAGATCAGACGGCATTATCCTCAATTGTTTAACGACTGATAGGTTTCAAGGACAAAACCTAAATAAGTGGGGGAGACTTGTAACGCCCCTAAATTTGAAACAAGACAATTAATAATAATGGGCTTAGTTGGGATTATTTAATAGCTTGGTCCAGTGTTCCTCTAAGCAGGTCAAGGAATTGCTCTCTTGTGAGGAAACATGAGGAGTCATCAATGTAAGTCAACTTGATAGACTCCTCCTCATAAGAGATATTGCTTAATGATATGCAGTTGATGAGCTTCCTCTTGATCTCCTTAAACTCCTCTAAAGAAAGAGGCTTAGATGGTTGAGAGGATGACGTGGGTTATTGTTTAGTGGATAAGGATAGGGTTTGGGTTAAGGTTTTAGGTTTGAGTATGGATAGTTGTGGTGGTTGTTTTGATTGAGTGAGTAAGGAAGTGGGTAAGGTTGATGATGTGGGTTCAAGGGTGTATGGCTCAGACTTTAGTTCAGTTTTAATGGGAAAAAGGAAGGGTTTAGGTTCAGGTTGTGGTTATGGTGTTGGTGTGAAAGTCATCTCCTATACTCTTTGGTACATCTCTTTCCTTCTTCCTGAGCGTATGTCAGCCTTGATTTCACTGACAATACGCTATAGGGTCTTCACTAACATGGGTCTAACCTGCCTGCCTGAGAAGCCATGGGCCTTGAGATAGTCTTTCTCCAGGCTTTATCACTGGTCTTCTTAATGGCAGCAAGCTGAGCTTCATCTTCCTTCTTCTTCTCCTTTAGTTTCTCCCTGGAGGCATTTATTCTCTCTTTCTCCATTTGATCATGTTCTTTGTTTACAAGCCATAGGATCGTATCATTATTATGAGGAGCAAGTTCCTCAAGAGAATATCCTCTAGAGCTCTGGAAAGCTATCCTTTCCCTCCTAAGCTATTGATCAGCTTCCTCCTTCTTTCTCTGATTTTCTTTTTCTAAGGCCAACCTTGTTGCTTCTTCTTGTTCTCTCAGGAGGAGGGTTGCCTTCACCAGCTCAATCAATTCCTCGAGAGGTAAGAGGAGCACATTTTCACTTGCAGCTCCCAGCTTGACAATCCTATCAATTACCTCCACCCTTCTCTGATTATAACAGCCTCCTGGTTAGCCACAACTGCTTTGCTACTTGTAGCTAGTATTTCCCAGAAGGGAGTCTTCCTTTTTTCTTAACTTTTCCAACCTTTCCTCCTCTAGAAGCTCTTTCGCAGTCAGCTTCGTTTGCCTTTAACATCTTCGGAAGATTTATACTTTGGAAGTTCTTAGGCAGAGGAGTCATGTTGGTGGGTGGTGGCTGGAGCATGTGATGATGATGGTGGTTGAGTAATGGGTAACTTGAGAAGTCCTCATTATTCGTTTCAGATGCTAGTTCCAGAATTGCATCTGTGATGATAAGATCATCAGACATGGAGTATAGCCCTCCTGCAGCTTCCATCTCACTTTGGAAGATTAATTTGTTCTTCCGTAGCTTTGACTTCAGATTCAGAAGTTTGCGGTAATACACTTTCTGTCCCAATGTTTTGATTGTTAGGTCATCAGTTTCCATATCGTCTTCGAAATCAATCTCAGTTCAATGTGGACCTTAGGTTGACCAACTCCCTAACAATGCAGAAGGTGTATTCAATCTTTAAAGATCTTCAGCCCTAAAGTAAGCCATAGCAACATTTGGACTTAGCTGCCTTATTGAAGATCCCATTAAGAACAGGGTTAGAAACCTGTTTAGATCTTGAGCATCCTTGGGTCCACTTGGAGGATGATTGGAGAAGGCTCAAGGAAAACGTCTCATTGCTTAGCAGGATATTTGGAAAAGAGCATTGAAAGAGCTGAGATTGTAGACGCCATGTGTGTTTGTCTTTGAACTTTCTCCCCATTTTTTTCGTAGAATCATCTTGAGAGCTAGAAAGCTAGAGGAAGAAGTTAATAGACCTGAATTGCTACATGCGTAACAAATCTCTCGTTCTGTTTCTCACCTAGTTTGGCCTTGAGATTTTCAATCTCAAGTTGTTAAGTGGCAGACCTATCCTCTAAAGTCTTAACCCTAAATTCAAGGTTTGAGACTAGTGAGTAGGTCAATAATGATGAGTTGCAGACTTACCTTCTTCTAGAGAAGAATCATAGGAGATGAGGTAACATACCTTGTATGTTCATCCTCACCACTGGTAGTGGTTTCATGGCACCCTGGTTTCCCATGCATACTGATGTTTCTTGCATAGTCATCAAGATGCACAGTTTTCGTAGATTCAGTCTCAGCAATTTACCACTTTTCTAAGGGCCGAATGAGGCACCTGCAGTAGTTGCATCTAAATCTACATGAGTCCCTCCACTCTAGTGGGACTCACCTTAGTTTGGCTCTACTGATGTGGGCAAGAGAGCAGAGGTCTCCTTAGGCTCAGTTAATCCTTTGAAAGGTGTTATGGATCAACTTCACAGCCTTGAAGAGACATGATCTCTTTATCAGAACATGTCAATAGGTTAGGAAAGGATATAGCAGTTATACCTAGTGACCCCAAACCTTAATCAATGACTATTGGCATTAAGCCTATGGTGGGGTGTCCCTTTTTGGCTGCTCATGGGAGTATAGAGACTCACCCTGAGGGCTTTCAGCTTGGGTTTCTGGATCATGGCTTTGAGACTGATGAGACTCGATGCCCATATTGAGGTTAATGGTGAAAGAAGGTGAGACCTTAGACTGAGTGGGAGCTAATGTTTCCACTCTAGCCTTTTTTGGTAGAACTAGGGTTGCTTGTTTAATCAGTGGAAATTGAACAAGGGTTCATTTTGGATGTCTCTGGTAAGTGATTTTGATGGGCTGAGAGGTAGATTTGGTATTGTGATGGTAGTTGTTGGTGTGGTTCATCACATGTGGGGTTAATAGGGATGTCACCAGGAGCCATTGGCTCAATCATACCTAGAAGCTCAGTGTGTCTTCCAGTGTAGTTGGTGGATACTCTCTTCAAGACTTTGAAGAAAGTCGGCCTTATTTGAGGGACAGGCAGAGCTGCTACACAGACAAGGTGACTCTGGTCCAGCTCACAGTTGATGAGATGTTGAATGAACCTGGGATACATATAGAATGTATCCCTCTGTAGGTTCCCCATAAAGTTGATCAGGAGAAATCTTGAGTATTTGAAGTGGAGGCCTTTCACCATCCCATGAACTAGGCATCCTAGTTCATATAGGATTTGATTTGATCCCCTAGACTTACTTGACAAGTAGTAAAGAACCACGTGAAGCAGGAACTTCCAGTTGTATGAGAAGTTAAACTTGTAAACTGTAGATCTGCTCATATCTCTGCCATAACCTTTGGGCATATGTGTCATCTAGATCTGACTTGTGGAATTTCATAGGAGCCCCTTCATTGTGAAGCTTCTGATACTCCCTAATGAGTTGTTCTGATAAGATCAACTCTTGGCCACGGATGCTCAACCTTATAACCCTAACTCCATTTAGGGTTTCAATTTAATCATTGCCCCAAAATTCTTCCATATGGTTTGAATAGACAGTAGGGTTAATAGTCAGAGCGGTGTAATAGGTAGAGTGGGTGAGAAAGGAGATGATATCTAAGAAGTCAGCATCCTTGGTTGAGTCAAGGAGTGCGACCTAGTTGTGCTGAGGGTTAAGCGCCATTGTAGATTAAGGAGAGAGGAAACAAATTTGATGTAGGGTAGCTTGAAGATGAGAAAGCTTTTAGGAAGTAAAAGTGGTAAAAAGATTAAAGTGATGAGTCGTAAGTATTTAAATGGGTGGAAATGGGGGATGGATAAGGCGAAGTGATGGTTTGGAGTGAGATGTGACAGTGGCAGTAAGATTAAAAACCATATAAAAGATTTTGACATCATTAATAAAATCTGTACTTTTAACAGGGTAGGGCCCAAAGGTTTTCCGTTGCAAAGTAAGGTTTTCTTCTGAGTGTAAATCATTTTTGAAGGTAATCTTCTTCCGAAGCCAGACTTACTTCTAATGGTAAATTTCTTACTTTAGAGAGTAAATTACCTTCTGAATGAAAGATTTTATAAGCTTCAAGAGATCTAATATGGTATCAATCGCTTCTTCCGAGACTAAAACGCTTCAGAGAAGAAGATTTTCCTTGGAGGAATTTTGCTTCGGAAGATATATTTGAATATCTTCTGAGGGCTAATTCCTCTTCGGAAAAATCCATACTTAGATAAAATTTAAAGAGAATCCTTTTGCAACAGGACTTAGATTGTTTTGACAAAGACAAGTCATATTTTAAAGGGTTTCAAAGGAGATAAGCTAATCAATGTTTATCATCCCAATAGTTATAGTTAGATACATAAATCTTTGTTCATCAAATGTTTTGGTGAACAAATCAGCTTATTGCTCAATTGAATCAATTTTGATTATTTAATCATATTTTTCTCATGAATATCTCGAATGAAATGATACCTAATATTAATATTCTTTGTCTTGGAATGCTTGACTGGTTTTTCAATCATAGAGATAACACTATTGTTGTCAATGTGGATAGGAGTGCTCATGAAGTTGAATCCATAGTCTAACATCTTATTTTGAATTCACAACAGCTGAGCATAGCAACTAGTAGCATCAATGTATTCAACTTCAGTAGTTGATGTAGAGACACAAGATTGCTTCTTGCATTGCCATGAGATGCTCCTTCCACCAAGAAATTGACATCCTCCTGATGTTGATTTCTTGTTGATATTGCATCCACCATAGTCATCATAAGAATAGCCATAGAGATTGAAATTATTGTACCTGGATACTAGAGACCTAGTTTAGGTGCTCCTTTAAGGTATCTAAGGAATCTCTTGGCAGCAACTAGGTGAGACACCTTTTGAGCAGCCTGATATCTTGCACAAATACATGTTGCAAACATGATATCAGGTCTACTTGTTGTTTGATACATTAGAGACCCAATAATTTTCCTATACTGATGTTGATCAGTATCCTCCCTCTCAGATTCAGGACAAAGATTGTGGTTTCTGGGTATAGGAGTCTTTGCTGGCTTACAATCTTTCATATCAAATCTCTCCAATATGCCAGACACATATTTAGATTGATTGATAAAGAACCCTTCTTTATCTACTTTACCTGAATTCAAAGGAAAAAGTCTATTTTTCCCATGAAACTCATCTCAAATTTCTTCTTCATAATGCTCTCAAATTCTCTACACATTTGGTCATTTGAGGAACCAAATATGATATTATCAATTTAGACTTGGATGAGCAAAATGTCCTTCTAGACTTTCTTATGAATAAAGTCTTATCAATGGTACCTCTAGTACAACCATTCTTCAAGAGAAATTAAGACAAAGTCTCATCCCACAACCTAGGTGCTTGGTGCCACCTATAGAGAGCTTTATCCAATTTGCACACATAGTCGGGGTGTTGTGGGTCTTCCAATCCTATAGGCTGGCATACGTAGAATTCCCTATCTATATCCCCAAATAGAAGAACACACTGACATCAAGTTGGTAGACAGTAAAATTCTTGGATGTGGCATAAGCAAGAAAGATCCTAACTGCCTC
Organism: Flaveria trinervia; assembly: GCA_025506515.1. Classification (NCBI taxonomy): domain Eukaryota; kingdom Viridiplantae; phylum Streptophyta; class Magnoliopsida; order Asterales; family Asteraceae; genus Flaveria; species Flaveria trinervia. The sequence goes on from CM046455.1 coordinate 62,599,590, forward strand.
AAGTCTTACAACAGGTGAAAAGACATTTGTATAATTGATTCCCTCCTCTTGAGTGTATCCTTGAACTACCAGTCTTGCCTTATTCTTGATGATCAAGCCTCTGTCATATCTCTTTTCTTAAAACCCATTTGGTGCCTATAGGTACTTGACCAGATGGTAGCGGACATAGGTTCCAAACCTTTTGTATTTTGAATTGAAGCAATTCCTCTTGCATTGATTCAACTGCTACTATCATTCAAATCATATTCTACCTTCTTGGGTTCTATCTATGATAAAAAGCATGAGTACAGACAAACATTCTTATTGTGAGATTGTCCCATGGTCCTCACACCTTCAGAGACATTTCCAATGATGTTTCCAGCTGGATGAGTGTTATGAATCTTGAGCCTAGGAATCACATCCAGTTGCATAGATAGATCTAGATTTGAGAAGTTTGGCTCAAGGTCTTGAACACTTGGTCCAGCTAATGTTTCATACTCATTCAATGAGGAGTTATTGAATGAAGGAGAAATAGCATCAACTCAGTTGGTTAAGAGCAGCACTAACAATTGCATGTTCCTTCAAAACGCTACTTCCATCAGCTTGGTGTTATGCAGTGTCACCTGATGAGTGTTGAAGCTTACTAGGCTGATCACTTGTTGTAGCTCCACTATCTCTTGAAATAGTCATACTATCAGATCTGACAATAGTGGGAACTTGATCTTGAGTTGCTCTTAGAGAACTTGGAATAGGTCTGGGTAATTCAAACAGTTGGTCATTATCAGAATCACTTGGAAACATTCTCACAAGAAGGTTTAGAATAGTTTGGAAACAATTCTAAATCAAAATATGATCAGAGCCATTCCCCCTAACACAAGGAGTGTGCTCATTGCCAAAAATGTTGGATGATTCCTTAAATTGTTGATTTTTGATATTATACACTCTATAAATAATAGAGTTGGAGGAATATCCATCAAAGACAGCATCATCCGACTTTTCAGCAAATTTTGCAAATTGTCTATTGTGTTAAGTAGGTACACCTACTTCCAAAGGACCTTAGAAAGCCCATGAACGATGGCCTCTTATTCCATAACTCATAAGGGGTTTTTCCATGTGGCTTAACTACAAGAATGATGTTCTGCACATAGCATATAGTGCTGACTGCCTCTACCTAAAATGTTAGAGGCAGCTTTGAATCAGCTAACATGGTCCGAGCAGCCTCAATTAGTATCATGTTTCTCCTCTCAGCAACACCGTTTTGTTGAGGAGTTCTAGGAGCACTATATTGTCTGGAATTCCCTTTTGATTTACAAAATGAGTCAAGAACTTGAAACTTAAACTCAATCCCTTAATCACTCCTAATTATCTTAACCTTGTGATGAATCTAATTTTCGATTTGAAGAGTAGATTTTAAAGTTTCAGCAGTTTCATCCTTAGTTCTTACAAAGAAGACCATGTAAATCTTGTAAAATCATAAACAATCACAGGTAGTATGATTTCCTTCTAATGCTTATTATACTTGTGGGACAAAATATATCCATGTACAGTAAGTGTAATAGGGTGGTGATAGAGTTAATTTCTTTAGATTTATGAGAAACTTTATGTTGCTTTCCTTTCAGGCAAGCCACACAGTTGTCTCTACAAAAAAGTCCTTTTTGGGCATAGCATGTACCAAGTGATTTTTAACCAATTTATTCATGGTTTTAAAATTGACATGACACATTTGTTTATGCCATAAAATTGACTCATCACCATTAGCTTTGGAAAGAAAGCATGACACTTCACCCAATGGGGAAGCATTGTTCATATCCAGCTTGTACATATCCCTTTTCCTGGGATATCTAAGAAGCACCAATTCCTAAGGAATTGTCATAATAGGTTTTAGGATAATGCACTCATGCTCTTTGAAAAGCATCTGGTGCTTCTTATCATAGAATTGAGAAACACTTAGCATATTATGTTCAAGCTGTTTGACAAAGTGAACTTTGTCAACTTTTAACTTACCATTGGATACACTTCCTTATCCTCCAATCTCACCTTCAAACTAAAATAGACATCAATCAAAATGTTGAAATTGTTGAAGTAGAGATCTGATCCCTATCATATGCTTGGAGCATCCACTGTCTAAAATCCATACATTGTTATTTTTTTCATATGGATGTCCCTACACATAAGGTGAAGAAAGTTAGTTTTTATTAGAAAGCCAAGCCTTGCATGTCTTGGGTTCTTCCATAGATGATGACATAATTGAACCAAAGTGAATGGAAGAGGGTTCAATAGATGTCTTTGAAGAGGAAGGTTGGGCTGAAGCATCTTGTCTGATCTTCCATTCCATCCCTTGGCTAATTAAAGTAGATGATCTTGTTGAATCTTGAGCACCATGGCTTTCGTCCGAAGCTTCTTTCTTCTCGGAAGAAGCCTTCACCACCTTCTCTTCCGAAGTAGCCTTCTTCTCGAAAAGTTTCAAAGGAACTTTCTTGTGCTTTTGAAATCTCTTTTGCTTAGCTTCCGAAGCCAATTTCCCTTTGAAAAAATGAGTTTCTTCCAAAAGCAACTTAGCTTCGGAAACAAGCTTTCCTTTTCTCATCACTTTAACGATGTGATAAGGTCCAAATGAGAAACCTTCCTTGGCTCCTTCCTTTTTAACATTATTTGCAGAATGTGTGCTTGTTGGATTGTAGTAACAATCTTTGGCCAAGTGGTTTTGCAGACCACACATTATGCATGCAATGTTAATCTTTGGGGATTGTAAAGACTAGTGTTTCTTGGTTTTCTTGTCTTCCTCAACCGTCTTCCCCTTTAACTTCTGATCCTTCAGTAGGATAGGACTGTTGGTACTGCACTTCTTTCAAGAATCAAAGTTCCTATCACCTGGAATCTAGCTGAAATAAAAACACCCTTTTGTTTTGGATTAATCTTCAGCTTAGACTCAGCTACGTTCTTGTCATTTCTTCTAGCTGTCTTAGCCCTGTTTCTTCTAGATTTGGTGGATAGGGTTGATCATCACAAGTAGGAATGGGTTTGTTTAACTCTTCCTTCCCTATAGTGGTCTCTATAGTTACACCATTCTTCAACTCATAGGAAGGTGGGTCAGTAGATAGGACCTCTTGCTCTTTATTCCCACACCTTGGGTATTCGATAGACTCATAAGAGTGTGGTGGAGCAATTTCATTGGTCCCCAACCCATCTTTGTTTTGGTAACAAACTTTTGAGTGGGAGGATGATGCAAGAATGGCTTGAAAGTTTTGTTCAGAAATAGCAGGCTTCCTAGCTTGAGCCTTAGCTGTGACAAGCTAGGCTTGAGCCTCAATCAATTTGGATATTAAATACTTGATTTAAGTCTTGTAGTTTATGTGTTTATTTTTTAACAAGGACACAGATTTCTGTAACTCCTCAATTTTCTTTTGATAGTTACATTCAGTCCTTTTAAAGTCAGATTTCAAAACATTTAAAGACTCAATATAAGATTTAATTTCCATATTATAGTCCTGATATAACTTAACTTTAGCAATACAGGCATGAGTACAGAGGTGTTCATATACCTTGTTGTCGTTAGTTCCAGCCATGAGTGCTTGAGCATGAGTCACATCATATACCATGAAGCTCAAGTCAACTTCTTGAGCCAAACTGTTGTTTTAATTTGACTTTCCAGAGGCTTTAGGTCTAGAGGGATGTGTGGAGGCATGTGAGGTTCCCGGATTTGACTTGGGAGCCTTACATTCCCTTGCAAAGTGACCAAGTTGGTTACAATTATAACATTTGGCCTTTGGCTTATCAAACCCAAACTTACTCTTAGTTGGGCTCTACGGAATTGCTTTCTAGTTCTTTTGAAGAACTTATTCGCTTGGTAAGTTAACAGAGCCATGTATTAGACAATGTCCACATATTCCACGTCATCTGGGCTGAAACATTCTATATCATCAAAGTAGTATTGAAAGTCACTAGAATGTCCACTTCCTGACACAAAGGCATACCTATCCTGGAAAGAAATTTGCTACCCTTGTTGAGACCTTGGAGTCTCAGAGAAAGTGATGTATGGCCAAGAAGAACAGGATAGCTACCGGGTGTATGTTAGGTACTACTGAGGTTGGGGGTCATGAGCCTTTAGCAACCATTAAAGCATTGCTAGCACGAAGGATTAAGGGTCTGCTCATCTGATTGTCTTGCTTGTTCTCCCTCTCCACACGGTATCCATCAAGCATTAGATATAGTTCAATCATGGTGAGCAAGTTCAGGTTTTCTGTTCTCATGATAGAGACATAGTAGAACTTCCACTCGTTTGGAAGTGCACTCATGAACTTTTGAGTGAGATATCTTAATTCAATGGAAATTACCACAGACTGAAGGGAGGAAATTAGATCCATATACCTAAAGAATTGTTGGATGAGGGTCTCTCCAGCAATATAAGTGAAGTTCTCGAACTGCTGCTTCAGTGAATCTTTCTTGGAGTCGTTCGAGTTGGAGTAAATTTGGGACAAGGCATCAAACAGTTCTTTTGCTGAACTGCAATGCTCAAAACCCACCATGATGGAGTTGGGTATTGCAATCATTAGAATAGTCATAGTATTGCTATCAATGTTCAGCTTTTGCGGTTTTCACCAGAGTAGTCTTCTACAGCTTTCTCTATCATGGCAGTGTTTCCACCTAGTGCAGCAACCTTTGGTCTGTAAGGACGATTGACGATGATTGCCACATCTTGCCATATAGGTACCTGATGAAACCTCCGATACGTCTACTCCAAGATCTAATATATTCTGGGTAATGATAAGTGTTTTGGTCATCATCCCCATTTCAACTTTAGATTTCTAATTAAGGTTCTTTTTTTAGTGTAGCAAATATGTAAGTGAAGATGACATTAAGTAGGATAGTAAGATCACACAATCAATAGCCTAAAAAGCACTGATACCAATTGCAAGATCAGTTTTTGTCACTCGATACACACTTAGTTCTCTCAAACTTACAAAGTAACACACAGTTTGGTGATGAAGCAGAATCCTTCTAAGAATTGATGATAATATACAAAGTAAAGAAGAATCCTTATATTTCTTCTATGAATAAAGGAAACTATGGGAATATTTTTGTGTTTTTATTTTTGTAATTTTTATGCTAATTCTCATTTTAAAATTTTTTTATTATGTATTTGTTAATTAATATTTTGCCATTGAAAACTACTATCTGTGATTGTTCCTATAGTTCTTACAAAAA
>CM046455.1:62621715-62626715 GCA_025506515.1 Flaveria trinervia
TGAAATGATCTTTGTTCAAGTGTATGTCGATGATATTATTTTTGGATCTACAAACTCTCAATTGTGTAGAGAGTTCGAAGAAGTGATGAGCCAAAGGTTTGAAATGAGTATGATGGGTGAAATGTGTTTCTTTCTTGGATTGCAAGTTGAACACAAAGAAGAATTCTTATTCATCAAGAAAAGTACATTAAAGATATTCTGAAGAAATTTAAGATGGATGATGCGTCTACTGAGATGACTCCTTGTACTGCAGACATGTCTAACCGGATGAAAATGGAAAACCTGTTGATCCTCATCTTTTTCGGTCTATGATTGGCTCTCTCATGTATCTTACTGCAAGTTGTCCTGATATCACTTTCGTGTTGGTACTGTGCTAGATATCAGTCGGCTCCAAAGGAATCTCATGAGAAAGCGTCAAAACGAATATTTCGTTATCTCAAAGGATCGTCTCTCGTCTCGTGTTGTGGTATCCGTATGGTGGCAATTTTGATTTACATGCTTACTCTGATAGTGATTCCAATGGTTGCAGGTGTAAACAGAAAATCTGTGTCTGGAGGTTGTCAATATTTGGGAAATTGTCTGGTATCCTGGCAGAGCAAGAAAACAAATACTGGTTCTCTTTCTACAGGGGAAGCTGAATATATTGTGCCTCCAGCTGCTGCTCTCAAGTTCTCTGGATCCAACATCAATGATTGATTATGGATTAATTTCCTTCATACACCTTTTTCTGTGACAATGAGGCTGCCATTGGAATGCTAAAACCCCATTTCATCATTCCCGCACAAAGCATATTGAAACACAAATTCATGCTATTCGTGATGCTCAAGAGAAGGGTTTCATTAATATTATACCATCGATACAAAAAATCAAAAAGCTGATCTTTTCACAAAAAATTTGATAAACCTCGTTTTTATGAATTGATTTCTATGCTTGGGTTAATCTCTTTTTAAAATTTTCATTTTCTATTCTTTATTATAAAAAAAATTTTAAATTTTAATTAAAATGCAATTCTTTGATAATAATAGAAATATGACATAAAAATTTGGGGGGAGTAATATCATTATTCTGAGATTGGAATTAACATGGAGAAATGATTGTATATTCTCTAAAAATTTTATTTACATGACCAGTACTTCTATGAGAAAATGATAGTAACTGTTACTGGATTCTGTTTCACATTAAAAAAAAGAAATGGATCAGATTCATTAACGATATGCTTGATAGACTCTGCCTGACGAATGAAGTAGACAATAGCTTTTTGATTAAATTAAAATTTATGCTTAAGAATGTCTGGATTTACTCAATCGTTTTGGATTGCACAAAAACTGAGTCCAGACCAAAATTGGATTGAGAATGAATCTTTCGTTCATTTTGCTTGTTTGTCATCATCCTCTACGTATATTTAGTGTCAAGATGTCTTGTGTCTGTGCTTATCTCCTCTGCTGTACGTGAGGTACTGACCCTGGAGTGATGATCTCCTCTGCTGTACGATAGTACTGACCTGGAGCTCTCATCGCACATGTTCAAATGTTACTCCTCTGTTATACGGAGTATAGATTCGGAGCTCTCACCATTTTGATATAATTATGTCAATCATCTTATCGATGAATTCTCTCAGAATGAAATATTATGTTGATAATCATTTGCCACACAATTCACAAACCTTGTTCTTTGAAGATTGATTCATAATTCAAGAAATCCTGAGGTTGGGTGAGGGTTTTTTAAAATGATTGTGGGGTCTTGCATTTAAAGCATCTAATCGAACTTAATGAATCATAAGCTGTTGTTCGAAAAAGGATAAGGCATGTGTTTAAGTGGATAATTATATCAGCAATCGGTATTGATTGTTCTAATTTCAGGTTGTTTCTGTGCAGATTGTGATCAGATCTTGTATTCAGTATGATCTCATGACTGTGTAGATGAGTTTTGATCATCTTTATGTTCTAAAATATTAGAGAATGTGATCTCTGATTATTTTAGATCTCATTATTAGATGTGCTTCCTTTAGTATTATAATTAAAAAAAACAAAATAAAAAAAAATTAAAAGAAATAATAATAAATACTAAAAAAAAAGGGTGCGAAAGTATTCTTTCGCTAATAATTTCGCCAAGCGAAATTACAGTTTCACTGGGCGAAACTGTAAATTAGCCAAGACGAATTTATAGTTTCAGGTCTAGAAACTATTTGCTATATAAGTCATGTTCGCGAATTTTCTCTCATAATTTCGCACACAATCGCTCAGTTTCACTTTTAGGGTTTATCCGTAACTTTTAAGGCGATTTGACTTGTGTTTGTGATTTGGACTGATTTTTTGTGAGATTCACTTCGTATGTGAGTTTTGAACACTGATTCACTTTTAATATGGATTAAATAGTCTATTCTTAAGTTATCTAGATTGTGTCTCTTCGGTGGTTTCGTGTTCGTTCAGCGAAATACTATTCTCTCTGCGAAATTGAATGAAAGTTCACATCTTTTTTGCGAAACTGTAAAGTTATGTGTTCGAGCAAACTTAACAGTTTCGCATATCTTCTCTAATTCGCAATGACTGATCTTTAATTTACACAGTTTCGCTTGTATTTTCTTATGTCAGCGAAACTAATTTGTAATAGCGAAACTAAATTAATATTTGGTGAAACTAATTGCGAAACTACTTTAATTCATTCTAATCTTGTCAAAACTAATTTTTGTTCTGCGAAAATAACAAGTTTCAATGAGACAAAATTATAGTTTCGCTTGTCGAAACTATTGTTTCGCATTGCCGAAATTGATTGTTTCTTTTGTTTTTGTTTTATTTTCTTATTTTCCAGTAATTTCTTATTCAAATTTATTTGGTGTTCTTTTCAGGTTATCATGGCGAATCTCAAGTTTGATGATAGGAATAACATCACTGCTATATTAGACGATACTCTTCCAAAGGCGGCCGGATTCGTGACTGCATTAGATGGCTTCAGAGATCACCCATTGCATATTCTATCTCTCACTCACCCACTATCTATGATCTTCATATTAGAGATTTTGGAGATCAGCAGATTCAACACTGGAGGAGATGTACAGAGAATCACAGCTAGAGTGATTGATCATGATATAACTATTACTGTTGAGAGCGTGTCGAGGATTCTTAGACTAGAAGATGATACTGGTTATGAAGTGGTATGACGGAGTCTGAAGTATTCCAAGCTTTCAGACAAATGGGTATGAGGGGACCAGCTTTGGTTCGAGGAAAGAGATTAAAAGTCTTTTTATCTAAGGAATGGAGATATATAGCTCATGTTTTTATTATGTGCTTAGATCACCGTAAGGGTGGATCCGATGGACTTAATCTTGACTGGGCCAAAGCTATGGTGATATGTTGTAAGGTGAGAAAGCAAACATTGCTAGACTGATCTTTGCGTGTATGGCAGAGAATGTGATGGCTGTGAAGACGGATAAATGGTGTTATATCCTCGCTTTATCAGATGATTATTGATGATCTTATTCCTGATGTTCCTAAATATGGTGAAGTCAAGAGATTAGTGCAGATGAACCCTCGGATATTTTCTGATTGTGTGCTATCCGCCATGATTCAGTGGTAAAATCACCCATCTCTGGGAAAATATGTACCCTCCAGAACGCTGGAATATATCAGACGGGTCGATGAGTCTGAAAACAAAAGGGCTGAGGAAAACAAGGGTGCAACAAGCTGATGCAGCTAAGAAGAGAAAGAGATATGCAAAAGAGAAAGATTATGATTTTGAAGAGGATATAGATGCACAAGCAGAGGAGATAAGGGTGGAGAAAGAACGGAGATCTAAAAAGAAACTGACTTTGTTGAGCCTGAACGGAGATCAAAACATCGACACGAGGTTTCACAGCAGGGAAAGAGGCAAGTGCTGGTCTTGATGAGGATGTTATTCGTAGTCTAATACTTCATTGGAAATGAGTTGAGTATGATAAAGACTAAACTGACGAATCAGGAGATTAGGGAAAACAGAAGGATGAGGTAATTGAAGAATGAATGAAAAAGATGTTGGTTGACCAGAATAATTTGATTAAGAGATTGTTTGAAGAAATTTCTCAGATGAAAACTGCTGCTGGCCTACCTAGTCAACTAACTCAATCTGAGTTAGATGATATGACTGATATATCTAAGTACTCTCTTGAATGTGGGTACTTCATCCAAGGTAGGAGAGGGAACTTCTGGAGCAGCTAATACTGAAGCAGGGGAACAAGATCCCAAGAGAAGATGTTGGAAGAAATGAGGAGGATGATGATATATTGAAGTAGGGTTTGTTAACCTACAGTTTGATTTTGATAAGGATAGTGTGGGTGAAGAAGTGGTTGTTACTGCTACCACTGAGGGAATGTCTGATAAAGGAAAAGGTTTGATGATGAAGAAGAGGAGGATGAGCAATTGGTTGATTATGATTCTGAACCAGAGTTTTATGAAGTAGATGAGAGAACACTGGTGTATGTTGCTAAGAAGGGAGATGATGAAGCTGATGTGTTTGAGATGGATAAGAGTGACTGGTTGGTGAAGGAGAAGGAGGCTGAAGAACTTACTCCTGTTTCAAAATATGGAAGGTTTAAGCAGGAAAGAGGCAGACAAGAAGATAATAAGTTGGTGTATAATCCTAGTTAAAGATGTTTATGATTAAAAGAAGAGGAGGTAATATCAGCTACATGCTCAAGAGGAAGGCTTTAAGACCTTGTCCAAATGGGATCTGAGACGGTTGGCCACTTTGCCCTTGATTAATGCTCCTTTAAGTGAAAGGGCAGTTTCTTGAGAAGGAAATTAAAAATGGACTTAATGATAATTTTGAGTCATTTGGATACATGAAGGCTGAACGTAAAAGGTCAAAGAAAGATAAAGACTGGGAGACTGGTAAAGGGAGGATTTTTGAGAGTCAAACCACCAAAGACTGTAAACAGGGTAAGATTGGTTGATCCTCTTCCCAACGTTTACAGGGACTTTGAAAAGTGGTTTTATGATAATAACACGGCGAGGCGGTGATTAGAGCCA